>JAODOY010084135.1:0-11154 GCA_025399855.1 Forbesichthys papilliferus
TATATATGTACTTTATATACACATACATATTATATATGTTATGCTATTAAAAATTGGCAAGAGAGGGGTTGCCAAATATGAGCCACTCCTTATTTGGGGGTTCACAATGCTCTAGAGCAGTGGTTTTCAAACTGTGGGTTGGGACACACAGGTGGGTCACTGAGTGGGAGTGAGTTGAATGAATGAATGAATATCAATGAAAAGCTTCAGTGCTTTACTATTGTGTTGTTCTCATTGGTCGAGAGTAAGGTTGTGGCAAAATAGCCTATTTCATCCTAATTGGGTGACATACTATTTAGTGCACACCATAGATTATGGAGCACTCTGTTCAAAAATATTTGGCACAGACACACAAGTATAGCATTAGCTAAAATGGAGTTTGGTTTTTGAAAATTACAATGCCGGTACTGTGTTTGGTGTGTCTCTAAATAGATTAGTCCTCTCTAGGTGGATCCTGATGCAACAGTTTGGGAACCCCTGCTCTAGAGGACCACAGGTCCAGTCCACACGTGAACTGACAATGGCTGGTTCCCAGCATAGGGCTTTGAAGGAGGCGGTGGACCACACTCACACTGCAGCATCTTGGAGTCTATGAGCAACTCCAGGGTCAACAGCACCACCACCAGAACGACACAGGCCACCAGGAAACAGTTAAAGCCTGCAGACAGCAGACACACCTGCCACAGTGCAGACCTCCTCCCACAGCATGGCTTCAGCCAGTTGGACCTGACCAGGGCAGAGAGCGGCAGGACGTCATCAGCATCAGCTCAGAGCTCATTAACCGAGGCGGTAACAGCCGTGAATGGACACAGATACATATAAGATGCATATATTTCATTTTAATGTGGATGATGTGAAGGAGGGAGATTGACAACACAGAACAGAGATGATGGGGTTTCTCCATGCATGGTAAATGAATAATAAAGAGGGAATGTCACAGAATGCGCTTGTGGTCAAAGAAAATGAAACAAATGCTAACTCAGCTGTTATGAGGAGCGGGCGATGTTCAGCAGAGGGCACTCTCCTGCAGAGGCGACACGAATGATATGCATGCTGTCCCAAATAAAGCACACACAACCCCATATGCAGTGCGCATTAACACTTGCCGTCACTGCCACTGCATAGTGTGCTGTGCAACACTGCAGCTTATCCACCCTACAGTATGCCATTTTAGTCTCTTTTTTAACTCTTATCTTCTATACAACCGTTCTCTTTGCCCGTTATAGTCAAAGTCCTGCAGTGTCACCACACTTTAGCTAAGCGTGCCATTAGTTTGACTATTTTTGGATCAGTTCACGAGATCCAGTAATGTCTACGTACACGGTAAGTGCTTATGAAAAAGAACTATGTGATATCACGCATCACTCGCCGCACATAGTGTAGAAAGGTTCTTCTCCAGCAGATATTTATTATATGTAAGCTATGCTACGGTAGCCTTTATACAGGTCAATACCATCAGAGGGTTTAGTCTCTGTCTGAAAGGACGTGTACACTATTGTTTGCCCTTATGTTTACCTGTCTGACTTGACTCATTTTCAGCAGGGGTTACTGCGAGTAGGGGAGATTGATCTAAATATCTCGGGTTTTTGGCGTGAGATGCATTTATGTGAATGGAAACTGTTTATCGTGCTAGCGTGAGACAGGACACAATAGCATGTGGCACATGCCAGATGCATAAGAGTTGGCAACCCTAAGCTAGCGACATGTCTCTGCCAGCTGGATAGGGTCGGCATTGTGCTATCTGGAGGGGCAAAGATGCCACACATGAGTTCTTTACATCATCTAGTGCCGATGGTACAAAACAAGCTTTGATCAGAGCCCTAAATACATTCCCTCAACTAGCTAGCCCTCTTGTCATACATTTTCCATTAGCTAGGAGTGTAGCAGGCTGGCAGCTCTCTCTATACAATAATAATTGTGCCTTGTAGGCACACTGTGTTGTCAGGCCTGTGTTAAACCTCTTTAGTCTCTCCTTGGTGTCGTTCTGGTCGATTCCTATGACAGGCGGAAGATACTCCTGGGAACACGTATGGTCAACAAATAATGACACATCGCCGGGAGTGACAGGCCTGCCCTCCTTGACACAATTCTGCATTGTACACTTAAGCTAGACGGACAGCTAGACGGACGGACTCTGGGGAAGGAGCTGGAAGAAGAGTGTTCTTTTTCAAAAGCACACAGAAAGCTTCTAAAATAGCAACTCTCTGTTTTCACCTGTCCCCCACAGGAGGAAAGCTGTGGGCGATGTCTGTTTGAGGACAAGGGAGGACACCATTTATTTTCCCTCTACTCCGACTTTAGCTCAGAACAGAGAGAGCCAGCAATGAAAGGAGGGGTGGGAGAGAGAGAGAGAGAGCTGAGGCCATAGTTGCTGCGACTCTGCCAACTGAAATCTAGAGGGACGTCGACATTAAAAGAGGAATGGGACCTTGGCAATCACCTATATATGGTGGAGGGAGGTTCGATATCCTTTCAAGCCATATAGCCAAGGGTAGCAGAGGGGGCACTGTGCCCTCCCAAGAGCTAACTGCACAGTCAGCCCTCTGTATCCTCACCAGTGTGTTGTGTCCTTGCCTGCTGCTTGCCTGCCTGCCTGCCCACGATGGCAAATTAGGGGCTCAACAGCCTGCAGAGGAAGCCAAATGCAAGCAGCAGTAGCCATATTCAATTTTAAGGCAGAGTATTCAATTCGGTTCAGAACAAATATGTTCCCCAGGAGCGAATGTCAAACCACATATACATTGTCGTATGAAATAAAAATAAAAAAAGCAATGTTTGTGCTGGTGTTCCTAGCGTGTACTATAGATTACAGGGCATCTAGGGCCCTTGAGTTAAAAGATATACAGATAATTGCATATTACATTTGGAAAGGACCACTCACTCACCGATTGAAAAAAACAAAAACATAATTTTTACATAGCTCGTATGTGGATATAATTCATTCAGACTGCTCCCCCAAGCCAGCCGGAGAAGGTATTAATTTAATAAAACTGTAAAGAAAATCCATGTCTGGGAACAGAGTAAAAGGCAGTGACGGATTACACCAAGCATGGAGAGTTAATTTTTGAAAATCACTCTAAAACCTGAGTGCTGAGAATCTGAAATATTTATTCAAGTGTTCACTGGTGGGTGAGCAAGGACATATGGAGGTGTGTGTGTGTGTGTGTGGGGGGGGAGTGTTACCTTCCTCTCTCTCCTATAGGGTCATGGCTGGGCTTGTTTAGATCGAACACGTAATCAGAGACGCACACGCACGGAACACAGGGTGAGCAGGAAATGAGAGATCCTTGGCTGGTATGTACTGTAAACCGGTTCAGAAAGACATCCAGAGGCCACGGTGAAACAAGGGATCAGTTGACAACAGGAAGTGTACTGGAAGGTGATTAGACCATGGAGATGGTTGATACTGGCCTGGGCAGAAGGTAATGGCATGATAATGCACATAGAATGACCCAACAGGCACAATGTGTGTGCGCTTTATCAGAGCAGGCCTATTCACGCAGACAGGACAGACCGTGGGCTTTGAACAGTTAATGCTGCTAATGCTATTACGAGGAAGCTATCAGTAGGGACATCTCCTTCTTTGTAGTGTCTCCTCTAATTGAGACAGAACATTGGGGGATATTTAGGTACCAAGGAAGCAGAGGGGTGTGTGTGTGTGTGTGTGTGTGAAAGAGTGACCGAAAGAGAGAGAGAGAAAAAGTCAAATATAGAGGTAATCTTGAAAAATACTATTTCACCATGCTAATGTATTGCTTCCCCATAAACCCTACTATTCGTCTGAGATTGCTCCGTGAGTATATAGCATGAAACTTGTGTACCTTTAGAACTGATCATTGCTTTGTGTAGTGACCCCAAGCTCACAATTTATATTTTAAAGATAACTGTGTGGCAATAGGCCAGGGTGAGGGGTAGAGAACAGTGTGGTCTTATATGGAAAGGTCAGCAACATTTTTGTAACACAGGCTTCAACCACAAGGGGAATTCTGTAAAGAAATCAAGGAGTGTCCTTTTAATGAATCCTCAAACACGTAAACCGATTTAGTTCGCTGCCAAAATAAATGTGTAACTGTACATTTTATCAATTTACAAATTTAAAAAACTTTTATTTTAAAATGAAACGTTTCTTTGATGGCTTACGAGGTCCAACCCAACGCTAGATCGCTGATGCAAAGTACAGATTCAGCACCATTTACAAAATTTATATGACACGATCAGATCAGGTTTTTTCATTTTCCTGCCTCTGCACTGATACGTATACATCGCCAGGGTTGCTCCAGTCTAAACTCCAACCAATTCACACCAATCTGCTGATCTCAGCAGGCATGGGCAGTGGAAAATGGACCACAATGGTGAGACTGCAGGCTCATACACAGCAGAGGGTTGCTTCACTCCATACAGACCGTTCAAACTCAGGTTGCGCTTGTTCCCCATCTTACTGCCTGCACTCAAAAGTGACATTTCATGTTCTCTGAAAGATATGCATTTCTACCTCAGCAGCGCTTCTATCCGAAAATGGAAATGGTGGCCGTAAACTGACCTCAAGACAAATGCAAACATAATTGATGAATATAACAAGTTCAGTAAATGTTAACTTTGAATTAATTTCCTAAAATAGATTCACAATTTAATAAACATCGCTAAAGAGGCCTGCCCCTAACAGTGTCTTATAAACAGCCATATAGCCTACTGTAGAAATGACGATGTTTTTCTACTGCCGGAACAATGAATGCAATAGAATAACCCTGTGCTATATAAGGGTTATGGCTAAGCATAAGAAACATACACTATATCTTCGTGTAAATTATCTTTATGATGATTGTGAAAGACATTTTCTTCCACAATAATACGTTTTCTGTCTGTCACCACTGCTGAGTCATCTATGTTATCTATGTTATTATGCCGACTAGAGATCCAACTGATGTTATCATTGGCAATCAACATTTTAAACCTCACATATCTCATAATTAGTCACAGTCTCACTTGTGAATTAGTACAACATGAACACTGAACTCCACAGTCATTTTTCAAGTCAACTAAAAAGTGCTAATCAATTTCAGGTGGCGAATTGCTGAAAAACAGCTAGCTTGCTAGTTTACATAATTTAAGAATGTTGTTTGTTGCCTGATGGAAATGCACACTGCTAATAATCCAGCATAAACCAACTTGAATTCCATGCTGGTCCAGGCTGGTTCATACTGATTAGTGCTGGGGTAGTGCTGGTCTAGCTGGTGGACCAGCATAGCCATGTTGTTCTCAAGCAACATGGTTCCAGCATACCTTATGTTGGTGACCAGCAATGCTGGATTTTTTTTAGCAGGGCATCTCTCAAGTAAGAATTGTTTTTTTACAGCATTATCTAGCAGGCAGAATGGATTTGAATGTGCTTTTTGCAAGAGAAACCTCATGATACAAGCAAACCTACAGATAGATTGTGCTCTATGACCAATGGACATGCTGTTCCTGAATGGGTTTTTCCACCAGGATATTTGATCTCTCCAGCCCAAACGCAATCTCACACATTGCATGTCTGTGAATATTAACAAACCCACTCCCGGCACTTAAATGCCATCTATTGTGTTGCCAGGTGAACCGTACAATTTCATGGAACTGTCAGCACTTGAAATATGTGTGTGTGTGTGTGTGGGGGGGGGGGCGGTGGCGGGAATAGAAAGACCTCTTTTCCCATCTACGTTAGGCAAAGTTCAAGAGTACATCTGCTCTGGCCATGATCAATGCTCAAATTAATTCACAGTTGTGTATAATGTCACAATTGTATCTCAATTCCTGGTAGTGGGGGCATAAACATGATGCATTGGTGCGAGCAGTCTGTGTGGATAATTGTAGGATAAGTTGCAGAGGAAATTTCACTGCTGTGGAAGGCTACTGCGGACTCTTTGTGGAGTAATGTATGTAATGCAATCTATCTGGGTTGGTGTGGTCATGCATAAGCCTATATAATACCCTACTTCTCACTATAACTGCAGCGAGCCACTGACTGCGTAGCACTGCACACGACATTCATCAAATGAAGTCAGTTCCTACTAATCTGCAGCATGCAGCTTTCTCTCTATATCGCCCTCTCTCTCCCTCAGCAGCTGTTTGACCCACATCAACCATCTGTCACTGCTGCAGAGCCTCGAAGCCTCTCACACAACGGGCCGCTGGAAAGTGATGGCGTATGCTGGGACACTGATGCAGGCCTGGGGACTGTATGGAACATACTACAGAGGGTCCACTCCCAGCCAGGCCTGGGCCAGAGGACAGAGGCCCAGGTAGGCAGGGCTCCAGTGAGTATGGAGGTCATGTATGCTGAGGTTGCTATCAAGAAAGATGCCAATCTAAATCCTCCAACTGACCGCTGCTTCTCTGATAAGATCGTTACAATGGTATTGGACCTACACACACACACAGTTCTTCTTTGGGTAATGCAACTCCTCTCTATTGTAAGTATTGTTCTCACCGCCTCTGCTTTTACCCACGTGCTAGAACACAATCAAGGATTGTGCCTTTAATAAAAAGGTTACATCACGTGCGTGGGGAACAGGAGGTGGCGCTCTCAGCATGCCCAGGCATGAATGTGACGTCGCTCCACCCTTATGTGGTGTTGCCAGCCTTTCCTCCAGGAGACAATGTCTATTAATAATCCCATCCACCACACTGCTGCTACACGGAGTCCATCGGTACTGCCTGTGCCCCTTCGCAAAAAAAACTCGTACAGTACCTCCTACGCAGCCGCCCACGTCAAGCAATAAACAGCCCCGTGGCGCTGCCATGCAAGACTAAATGCCCACCTCTCCCGTGTGTGCTTCTCCACTCTTTCATAGCGACGGGGTGCAGCAACACCCTTAGCTTCAGCACAGGCTCAGTCTGCCCATATAATAATAACAACAATGATGTTACTCCACCTCTGACAACAGTTTAGCCATGAAAGAGCTGGCCGTACCGTATTGTTCGTGGCTGTGCTTCATCGAGAGCTAAGAGAGTTTAGCAAGTAAACAGTAAAAGGAATAAGAAGCCATTCTCAAAAATGCTCGCTGAATTTAAACTCAGTTCAAATAGGGCGCTCCCTCAGAATCTCCAACCCACACATTGTAAACACATTGCGAATGCTAGCATATTGCTGACGTGTGCAGTCTTCACCACATTGTTTATGTTAGGGAGCCAGGGCTGTGTAGTACCGCCCTGCCGCACAGAGAACGGGTAAGCTAGTGGAATGTGAGGAGAGCGATATTATGGTTGATATACTTTACTACACGTTACTATGTCAACCAGTTGTTAACTGACTGACAATAAATGTGGTAATAAAGACAAAAGCAACTCAATATGAACAGCAAATTGGAAATGAGTCATCTCAGGAATCTAAATTGCTCTGGCTTGATGGAGATCAGGAACATTGCACCAGCAGTAGAGAGAGACGTTGGAACTGGAAGTGACTTGACACAAAGTTATTGTCACCATGACATTCTTCCTGGTGGGTTTGCAGATGAGACTTGGCTCCCCATTAACCTATAGAGCTCCAGGGACCACAGAGAATGATAAATCCAAATCATTGTGATTTAAAGTGTAACTCCACCCCAGCTCTGAGCCAGACTCCACTAATTGCACAACTTTGTGAAAAGTTAAAACATTGTCCGGGAGCCGAGTGAGGGGCTGAGAGGTGGTCCCCATTCGCATTAACATTTACTATAAACAATCTAAACACATGAATGTTACACCTGAGAATGTACATCACAGCCATGTCATTCCTCTGATTCTGTGCACATGAGTCACAAAGGCATGTCAAAGCCGGTGACACAATCCACTTAGTGTTTCACTGTCTGTATGAATGAGTCCTCACCTCAGTGTGATGACAGCCATGTACGGAATGCTGCAGTTAATCAAGAATTCCAATCTAAAAACGCTCATTAGCTGCCAAGAACACAGAGAGGTAGGAGGGTATGTAAACAGACTAATAGGAATTGTACAATTAGAATGCCCCGTATTGCTCAATACAAATACCGAAGTCCATTTGCAGTGTCAGACATCACAATTCCCCCCATGATACAGCCATGTACTGGGGCAAACGCAATACGCCCGTCGCCATGGTGACAAGTGTAAAGGAGTGTTTGTTTCAGGACAGGGCCCATCTGTGACTGCCCTCTGTCACACAGATCCGTGATCCTGTACTGGACTGGACCAAGCCCATGTCTGCTTGGTCTAATTCTTCTGCACGGACTCCATGCAGCACTGCAATAAGCCATGCTTCACTGATCAGAGAGCCGTGGACACAAGGTCTTGTCTGCTGGACCTGCAAGCACGGTGATGTAGCCATAAACAAAACTACATGTACCCACAACAAGCAGGCTTTAACATTTCTGGAGAGATACAGTGCTAGCAACACCCGCTTCTCAGCCAAAAGCAACATTAAGAGCGAAAAAGCTGCCTTTTGTAGAGAGAAATTGCTGTGTCACTGAGCTGAAATTAACTTGTCACTTGAGGCATTGTCCATTTAACAGTATGACGTTAATAACTTCACTGCCACACATCCTTGAACTCTCAGCTCTCATATAAAATGAGAAGTGATTCAATATGTCAGGTGTATCGATGATCATCTTGTTTAATTCTTCCTTCTGCCAGGCAGAGAATAGAATTAATGAATTATGGATATAGCCCATCCACACAACATGCAGGGCCATTTGATTTCCATCCAATGACAAGCAATAGAACATCACATGACTTTATGTTGGTTGCATATATCCTCTCTCAATTGTGAGACAAAATGCTGATACGTGTTTCAAAGGTACATTCCTCAAGTGTGTTGTAGTATTCCCCGGAACCATAAATATCCTTTCCAGCTTACCGTTTATGTCTTTGTCCATGTGACTGTAGAGACAGGCCGAGAAGACGTGAGCCTATGAGCTCAGTGATGGAGGTGAGGGGGGGTACGAAGGAATGCAAGTGTCTCAACACTGAGGTATGGCAGGGACATGACATGCTGTAATACCAGTTTCAACCACAAGGGCACATGGAATGTGTGCATTAAAGACATATTGAATTACACTGAAATTATTCATATCTAGGCGGATATTTAGGATATGCATTTGGTTTCAGCATAGGGAAATCACGAGCTCCAAGTTCACAGAAATCCACGGCCAAATCTGACACTCCAATTCTGGACCCTCGGGAGTCAGTCACACGTGGTTACTATTCCTGTCATCTACAGTAATATGGAAAGTAAAGCCTCACTAGACCATCCTGATCTCTCGAGCGTCAGTTTGACTGCACCGCGTGAATCAGTATGGAGAGCCTGAAGTCCTGCGTGAGTGAGTCCGAACAACAATTGATCTGACCAATCAGCGTTGTACTGATAGCTACGGGTGGGGTTTAGGTGTTAAAACAGCGAAAGCCACTTGAAAACAACAACAACAGACACATTGCTCATCCAATCAACTGCATTTCAATCAATTGCATATTGTTGGAAAAACCAAACCGCTTCGATGGACTTGTGTGTGTCAATCCATGTGGCGTGTCAGGTTATGGATCGTGGCGATGGGGGACATGGAGACAAACGACGATCCTGTGCTAGTGACGAGCCCGAGGCACATACCCTTCCCTGTTGTCCTCCTCATCCAGGTTGGAGATGAGCTGGGAGCCTGCCAGGGAGACGTCCAGGGCTGCCAGGGGCAGGTCTCTGTAGGCCAAGCTGGCTAGCTGGCCCGCGGCCACGCATTGGTTGTCGTCCTCCACCTGCTGAGAGATCACCTCTAGCTCTGACACCCTGGTCTGGTGTGGGGCCCTGCAGCGCACACATCACATCGCCGTAACAGTCAGAGCCCTGGCTCTTTGCTTAGGGCCGAAGCCTTGACGTGGCAGTGAGATTGCCCTTGTGGTGGAAACTGGCATTGCATTTTAACGCTGTTGTGGCTTGTGCTGTGGTGAGTGAGTGGCAGACACTTCTCTCTACTCCCCTATCAGAGAACACACATTCTATCTGTTCTCTACTCCTCCCTCTGCAGTCACATGCACTTTAATGCACAGTGGTCAAGGGTGGTCAAGAGTGTATGTTTATGGGGGCGGTATCGTGCAATCAAGGAGAGTGCACACAAGGTGACCTTAGGAGACAGTAGAAACCATTTGTCTCGTCGCCAAAGGAGGGGGGATAGGGGGGGGGGGATGAAAGAGATCTGTGACACTTGGAGGTCAATCAACAGCTGACACTGAAAAGTACACCTGGAACAGGATTTCACTTGCAGAGGATGGATGGCACTGATTACACAACAGGGGAACAAAATGCACAAGGCATGCCAACTGTCCATCTGTCCAATGCTGAGGTTATGACCACTAAAGATTAAGATGTTCAAGTATGAGACAGAAACCCAATGAGTGATTATTAGTGATTATGAACAGCAGCCTATATTAATTTGCACATATCAATTGGTTAAGAAAGTATGGTTTACTTATGAGAACAATTACTGCCGACTCCTATTTTCATCTGCATTTTCACTATACGTGAAATGCTGCCTCAGCATTAAGTGCTGTCTGTACGTAGAGGGCATCTGTGGCCAGCTGTCTACAACCCTGCCACGCTGTCCCACCTAATAAGCCTGCATACAGACACTTGGCTGCTTCTCAATGCACAGCAATTCACTACCCTGATATCACAAGGGAATGGGATCAATGTGCCAAATCAGTTATATGGGCACAAGCCAGCTTTCCCTGACAGCATGCCTGACTCAGGTACTTGACACAACGGTACATTTGTAACATAAATTCCTTTAGGCAATGTCTGCGCTTCTCAAGGTTCAGGTGGGGGAAATGACTGCATTTGACAAAGCCCTCACGTCAGTATGGAATGAAGGCATGGGATTCATTCTGATAGCGTTTTCTCTTCAGTACAGCAAATGGACTGAATCAAGCCTGCCATATCATAGACATTTGAAATGACTGCATGTACAGGCTTTTGCATATTTAGAATGTACTCTATAAAGATATAATCAGTAAGCCTTTTCCATAACATTTTAGATGATGTTTTGCAGTTTCAAAGAAAAATAAAGTTTTACATCAATGTATTCAATAACGACTGTATGTACAGGCATTTGCATATTTAGAATGTACTCTATAAAGATATAATCAGTAAGCCTTTTCCATAACATTTTAGATGATGTTTTGCAG
>JAODOY010084136.1:0-14589 GCA_025399855.1 Forbesichthys papilliferus
GAAGCTTGTTCCATAGTGATGGAGCACCGACACAGAAAGCTCTGTCACCAAAAGTCCGGAGCCTGGATTTAGGGACATGCAGACAGGCAGACAGACAGACAGGCAGACATGCAGACAGGCAGGCAGGCAGGCAGACAGGCAGACAGAGTGGCAGAATATCAGAGACAACCAGGCATGCAGATTAGGGTGTCTGTCATGGCAGGGGCACATTTAATCCCGGGCCTTGATTACGCCAGCGGATTATGAGTGGGAGAGGGATTCATTTAGCCAGCACTCTGCCCCATCTGTGGCTGACAACAAGCACTCTACAACAATACTCTATGTCACATCGCATTAGAATGCCTAGCCTAGGAGAACTGTTGACCACATTCAACATATTCTGGGCTGCTGTCTCTGTGTCTATTAGGTAGATCATACTGTCCTCCGGATAGTGGTCCTGGGTCTGTTTAGCGATGATGGTGTCAGCTGGGGTGGGGGTTACAGCCAGCCAAAGGAGACATATTGGAGAGGTTGTAAAACAACAGAGCCAGCAGAAATGCCATTTGAAATGTGACGCCAGATGCTATCCGACAATAATAATAATAATAATAGTCTCCATGGTAGCCATTCAATAATCAACACGCACGCACACACACGGAATATGCCAGTCATAAACACCGCCCTATTTTACTACTGTAGTCTCTATTTCTGGGAATAGGGAAAAGGGCACATTGGGGAGACATTTGCAACACAGACTAATAACCCCTACCCCTCATTTTCCCAGCATCCTCCTGGGCCAGAGTAACACAGTCTCCCTGTCCAATCACATTGTGCTGTGTGCCCAAGGCTGTGCCGGTTCAACAGGCTGCAGGACGACAGATAGAGCTCTGAGTTCCCATCAACACCGGCCATATATGGGACATCTGTCACTCTTGAACACACTGTAAGGTGCTATTTAAACTGTGCTCTGTTCTATTACTACTATCCAGTGTTGATAAATCACTAAACACCCTTATAGTGTGTCACTATATATATATTATAGTCACGCTAATACAACATGCGCATTTTATACTGTAAAATGTTGTTTTTGCTTCTATTTATTTAGTTGTGTCACCAGCTTTTTGTTTATTTTATTGATTTGATTATTTTGTGCACTCTACTGTTTCATTATATTTGTAGTAATTGTTTTATCTTTCATATTGGGCAAGATATACGTTTAAGCCTTTGTTTCATCTCGCCTGTACATTATTAAAATGTCATTATACCTGCTTTATCGTGCAGATAAACACACTGAACCACCAGCACAAAACAGTCTTCTTCATTCTCAATTTAAAATGTCCCTCAGGCTTGCATCTATATGCCCATAAAACCGACTGTCTGCATCCACATCGGAGGTTTTGCAAATGTTTGTGCACGTGCACAGGGTCGTGCACGTCATAGGAGAGTCCCTGGAGTGCGTCAGTCAGGCTGCAGGATAATTAGACAGCAGCGATGGAAGGCTGGCACAATGTGGTCCATGTTGTCATGTAGATGTAGATGTAGATGACGTTACAACAGAGGTCTTCAGCATGGGGTCAGACCATCCGCAGGTCTCACTTAACGCGAATGCGACCTTGAAATCATCCTGAAATAATGTTGATTTTTTATATGTTGTTTTAGCAGATTTATTCAAATGTGAATTTTACACAAACAAATCATAGCAAGTGTGTTTTAATTGACAATACTTTTTTTCACTCTGTTGGCAGCCTGAGTGTAAATATAACAGTTTATAATAACTGTTATTTGCTCACTTTCTGTTTCATTTGTTTGTTTATGCTGAGGAACAACATGTTTCATGAATGTTTCCTAAAATGGGAATACATATATTTCAGTTTTGTTGTTCACCCTTGAGGGTTATATTAGGCCAGAATCACTTTTTGCTGAGTTTTATGGAGTCAATGGTCAAAAGCTGTGAGAACTGTCATACAATAGGATGCCTATCATGAAAGCAGGTTACAGTACATGTGTTCACAGAGATCATGTCTCTGATCTGCCCTCACATCTCAGTCTGCTTGCTGTGGCCCATTCGTCACACTGCATTCCTCCACCAACAAGAATTTGAAAAGTATTTCTCATATCAGAGACAACAGCAGAATTGTTAAGGCCTCATGGGTGGTGGGCTTGTACAAAGGCTGTGAGGTTTTAACAATAAATGAAGCAGGAGACAGTCACTTTCATTGTGTTGTTTCACAAGGTGAGAGACATTTCCTCGTGGCTACGCCTGTGTTGACAAGATAAGCTAAAAGATGTCATCAAAAGTGAAGAAATGCTGATTTGCTGAAGGAGGTGATGAGATTGTGCATTTTGTTTTAAAGGAAGTGTGTTTTTATATATGTACTGTAGCTAAGACCCGTGTCTCTGTATGGTCGGTACATTTAAATGTCTCATTACAGTATGCAAGTTACCAAGGATCATTCAATGTTGGCACTGGATGGATTCATTCTGTGTGACAATACATGATTCCTGTTAACCTTGATGTCCCAGTCAGAATACATTTGTGTAGGTTTTAAATAATGTGTTGTTTTGTTATGCATGTTCTTCATACCAATCCTTCATTGTGTACTGATTTTTCAAACAGGCATGAGCAGTGGGTGATTTAATCAAATCACAGAAATCCCTCACAATGACAGGTCATTTATTTGGCCAAGTGAAAGTGCCCTGCAGTCAGCTGTAAGCATAGTCCTCCTTAATCACCCCACAATGACAATAACGCCACACTGGTTTCTCTTTACAACCCTATCAAAACCCCACAGATCATTTCACCCTACAGTATATGCCAACAATGAAGACATGCTCTGCATTTATAACACAGTCACAGCCTATTGTTTTTTAACGAAGGGATAAAAAAACACAATTACAGCAGAGCAAAAATCAATACAATGTGATCCCTGTCATATTGAAATTCTTGAATATTCAATTAAAATGAACACAATGAAGTTGTCCCAATTCAAAAGCGACAGGAGATGACTGTGATGCCATGTAAATATGTCATTTTTCCAGCACCTCGAGTGCATTATGCTATCCGTTCAGGCTCGTGCTCTCCATGAATGCGAAAAATGTTTGCCAGCGATATGAGTGTTCATCTATGAAAATAACCACAGAGGACTTGAGTTCATTCCTGAAAGTTTCATCCCCGATGTGCCTTGTCTACTCCATAGTCCAAACCCAGTGCTCCATACTTGTGCGATATCTGTACTCACTGTAGGTCGCTTTGGATTTTTTTTTAAACATACCTTTTAAAAAAATGCAGTAGGCAACTGGAGTAAATAATTCTATAACTACGATGACAAACCCTACTCTCACAATCTCACACACAATGTGTCAGTATCAATTAATAATTGTTATTGACGGGTAGGATCTGCCTTCTTGTACCTGATTGGTTGAAAATGATGCAGCGGGCTTGTTCTTTCTTGCTAACATCCCTCAGTCATCAAATATAGTCTAAATGTTGTGTGGAATCTTCTGGGAGCTGGGCAAGTGAAACGGCCATTAAACCCCATACTCCCTCGCTCTCTACTTCCCCTCTCATGTCGAAAGTATAAACAGAGGAGCAGCCAGGGCAAGAGGTCGTGTTTACAAGGCAAATGACAACGTATAGAAAGAGCTACCCCAGCGGTGTCTTCTGCCCCATGACAGTCCTAATGACAGACAACACTGGTTGGCTGTTTCACAGATGAGGAGGACAGAGTTCACATATTCCCCAGACAGACGTTGCAGGGAACAGATGACAAATACTCTTTCATGGCGGCTGGTGTGTAATAAAAAAATGAAATAAAAACATTCCAAACATTTATGCATGGCCTATGGAAGCTCCATAACTGATGGTTGTCCTCTTCAACCAGGTGTTTTCCTATCTAAGCCTACCTTGCCCAGAGGGGAGAATGTCCCCTGCCTCAAAGAGAACATACACACACACACACACACACACACACACACACACACACACACACACACACACACACACACACACACACACACACAAAAGCACATACACACGCATACGCACGCAGGCACGCACACAAACCACAAAGGTGTTCTGGCTCAGAATGTTCTTTTGTAGCTGAGGCTGAAGCAACAGAGACATTTACTGTGCAACACATTGAAAGTGTCTGCTAGAGTAAATGTGTCTTTTACAGAGATTTAAAAAATGCTTAGCGTGAAACATTTTCGGCATCACAGGCACAGGCATAACATCTTCCTGAAGGCTGTGTACAAGGAATTTGCTCTCTTTCCCCTCTATTCTAGTCTTGTTCTTATCCTTTCTAAACCATGCCTCGGATGGAAGGAGTTTCCTCAGCTGGAAGGAATCCAAAGCGAAGCAGTGTGAACTGAAATGAACACAGCGCTAAGCTCCCGCACACAGCCAATCGGATCACTGCTCCATAGCGCAAGGGGTGCAATACAGCAATATGCTAGCAGCTGCAAAATTTGACCGGTGCTGTTTCCAGTGGCGGGAAGGGAGGGCGTAAAAAAGACGAAAAAAACTAAACAACAGGTCAGTGAAACAGCCTCTGTGCACTTTGGTTGACCTCTGCCTGAAAGAGGACCGGAAATCTCCAGAACAAAAGCGAGCTGTCATCTCCTCTCCTGACAGACTCCCTCAGAACAAAGCTCTGATCAGCTGACACCAGAACCAAGTCGTTCTTGAGAGTAACTGACTTAGGCCAGCAGACCAGACGTCTCCAGCTGGGACATAGTACAAAGAGCCCTGAACCATTGGACAGGAACCTAATGGCAGTGTGTTTTTTCCCCGGGATAGGGTGGGATTCTTGTTCCACAGCTGTAGCCATTGAACAGACACAAAACAACGCGACAGATATAAGGTCAACGTAAATAAAGACAAAACAAGCCCGCATGAACGGTGAACTACACATTCACATGCAATCATCGCTGTTGTTTCTCTACTACTGCGCATGTCTCTCTGTTTCTGAGTCCCAGCTGCCCGCCCCAGAGGCCCTGGTATCTGCAGCCTAGACACCCACATCGGCACCATTCTGTGACAGCTGTGGCCCCAGGGACAGGGCCACAGCTGGGCACAGTACCGATATACTACCCGTCTCTCCAGCTTCCACAACAAATCCATATCCCTTGCTCTCTCCTCTGCTCATAACCTCTCATGTTTGTTTTATCCTCTCTCACTGATGTCCACAAGGGGCGCACTTTCACTGGTGTGAAGCCGGGCAAAACAGAAGTAGCTCATGATGCCAAAGATCCAGTCTGGACACACTGGCTTGACAATATATATTCACAACCTTCATTCAGGACGCAGTAAGACGGTCATTGGGGCAATCTGCATCCAGTTTAATCAGATGGAGCTGACAACAATACTGTGTGGTGCCTGTGTTCAGATATTCAACTCACTTGTTTGGTTCTTGTTCTTATTAGTTGAGGTGATCCAATCGTTTGCTATTAATGTTGGTTGACATCTACTGGCACTGATTATATCTTGACCAATCCTCTATCTAATAATGGTCATAGGCTCACACAGTTCTTTAGTCCTCCCACCCACAATTCCATTGTTTGTGTGAGTTTGGGAGGTTTATCTGGGGGTGCTACTATTCAAATGAGAAGTGTACCTTTAATGAACACCTTTCATTTGTTGTGCTATAATGTTCTGGCCTAGGGAGTTTTCTTCAAAGCTTTTGTCTTTAAAAGAAAACGGTCATGTCAGCAAGATCTAAAAAAATCTAATCAAGGCGATACAGCAAAAGGCAATGGCAGCTGATATATGAGAGTGGTCTCGCAATGCAATAAACATTTGTATGAGAGAAGTTGTGAAGGCATAGAGAAACCGGAAGCCAGCGACACATTGAGGGGGGATCATCTCCCATGGCGGAGTGGAAATAGATTGGTTCATGGTGATCTCCCTCCCATGATCAACTCCATCTGTATCTCCATTCTCAGAGTGCTAAACGTAACAGATGACAGATGATACAGGAGGTCGGGAGATGAGTATTAGCATTTCAGTTCCCCTCCATTAGAACTCAAAGTAAAAAGCGTGGCCATGCTCAGATCTTGCATCTCTGGAGTTTACTTGCGTCGTTGAAGCTACCGCGATGTGTGTTTTCATGAGACAATGGTATATTGGAACTCTAAAGTGTAGCGTGACCGCAACTCAAGCCACAACAAACCATAGCTCTGCCTCGTCTAGTCTGTTTAAATTGCCCACAGTCCACTCAAATGCTGTGACATTCAAATTGAGCTGGTGCATGTGGGTGTCTTTTACAGCACGTAAGTTATAGCCAGTGGCAGCATCCATTTCATAATTTCAGTAAATGTCAGGGAGTATATCAGTAAAACTGTCTACTGTACATTTCTCATAGCCTACACAAACACTTTTTGTTTTAGACTGACGCACCGCACGCGCACACAGACACTGTCATGATCACCCTTTGAATGTTAACGCAGTGCTGCTCACTAACAGAGACATTTATTCCAGACATGTGGAACAAAAGGCACATAGTATGCAGGCGTGTGTCTCCCCATTCCTTGAAAATGTGAGCAGCCCCCCCAAGAGCTCCCCACTGCACCACTTGCCACTTTCAATTAGTTCCACAAAGAGAGTCTTCCGCCAGCGCGAGGTAGTCGGGGGCTCATTAGTGAATTCCTCTATACTCCAGCTTTGAAATATAGATCAGGAGGCTATATCTGTCTGCTATGTACTCAGGCCGGACCTGGCCACGCCATGCCAAACCAGACCAGAGTAGATGAACACAGAGTGGCGCATAGCGGATTAGACACTTGTAAGGGTTAATGGCACCCTCTCTCTTTAAAGCTTACGCTGTCCTCTAATGCTGTCTCTATCATTTGATCAGTTTTTCCATTCTTTCCACTGGCCATCCTAGAGGCTGAGGCTCTCTAAGTCTACAATTTGAAGATGGGCGGGGTGGCCACTAACAATCTGATACAAGCAAAAGTAAGTGTGAATATTAGATCACATATGTAGTGGTAATATGCATCTAGCTTAGACATTGAGGCAGGCATTGATGGGAAAATGTGAATTCCTTTATTAGAATGAAAATGAAGGTAACACAATTTTGGCCAGGATGCTTATGGAAATTAGGTACTCTGTAGACAGGAAGGTTAAATTACAACATTATTCTGTGCCTATACTTGCACAGGCAAAGGTGCATCAGGTGCAACACCAAGTGTTTTGATCACATGTGTGATACTTAATTAAAATGGAATTTAAAAAATAGTATTTTTTTATTAAATATGACGCAAGCTAACCAGTAAATCCCTTTTAATCTTGATCATTTGATAGTGGTGAAAGGAGTTCAGGCAGAAACAAAACGTTGGACTTGTGTAGGAATAACCCTGTAACATAACATACAGTACACTCCTTCATGATACAGCAATCATGAATACATTCCCCTTAGCATCAGAAAACATGTAGGCCCATGTTATTTAGCAGAAGGGTTGTCTTTAATTGTTTTGGGGTTAAAGTAAGTAACAGCTGTGTTTACTTACTGACAATATTTTGCTATTACCTGCAAAATACATTTTTAATAATGTGGATATGATGATTCGAGTCAGTCTCTTATATCCCTTAAGAACAGACTCGATAATTGGGTCTTTTTACTGGATTCTGTCATTATGAAAAAGAAAAGACAAGATTTATTAACTATATTTCAATAACCTAAATGCCAATTAGAATTAGGAATACCGGAGTTGCTGCTGTATCAGCTCAGGGATTTAAGCCAGCAACATCAGTGGTGGAAAACACTTATCTGGACCACATGGCTGTCTCTCCCCATGTTCATTTGGACTAACAGAATAAAACAATAACCCCTTCTGGCCCTGTAGCCTCTCCTCTCCCAGTTCAGTCAGTAAATGCAGAACTGTTGACGTTTCTGTTGCTAGGCCACCAAGCAAGATGGAGGTTTAGGGTAGCTCTTGAGTGGACAATAACTGGGATAAAAACCTGTGCAAAACAAGGAAGGAAACACCGTGGGTGTCAGTAATGACAGCAAGAGTTGAAGGGTACGGGGGTCTCGAATGTCTCCCTGATTTGCTTCTCTATGCAAATCACAACAATCACAGGAAATGCCAGGGCTTCGGCTCCGGCTAATTGCCATGACGATAACAAAGCAGGGCTTCCTTTGAGCGGAGCGAGGCAAATTAAACATTAGTTTAGAGTTTTCTTGGAGGCCGAGGGATGCTGTAATTACCCAGAAAGCTACACATCAGCACTCAGTATGCCACGAGTCCTGGTGGTGGAGTAGAAACAAATGCATCTCATATTCTGGGTTTTGAGAGAGCGAGAGAGAGAGAGAAATAGAGAGAGAGAGAGAGAGAGAGAGAGAGAGAGAGAGAGAGAGAGAGAGAGAGAGAGAGAGAGAGAAGGTGATAATGAGTGCGGAGCGAATATGAAAAATGATGGGCAGACTCCAAAACCATCCCCAGCGCTTTCTATCCGGGTATGAAAGCGTACACCGGCTATTCCCTGGCCTCCCTCCACCTCATTATCATCCGCCGTATAGCGTACGACATGGGAACCTCCGTGGACTTCGGCTCCCATACCGGGAGGAGGTTAGCTTAAATGTCATGCCACCGTGCCGCCTAAGGGTTAACTCTGAGAGCGCTTCGTCCATGCGGCCCGGGCGCACTGGTGCGCGGCGCAGGCGAAAAACAAACGACAGCAGGTTCGTCTTGAGATACTGTACGCAGCGGCTGAAACCTCAGGAGACGTCCTTGGGTCTCACTCCTCTTCCCGTTGTCACCGGCCGTTGTTGGAGCGCTGACAACAAGCCTTGAGCGATGACGAGAGAGAGAGAGCTTGAGAGAGAGAGAGAGAGAGAGAGAGAGAGAGAGAGACCAACCCTGAATGGAGAGCCATCTCAGCCAGACTTTGTAACCTAAATGTTCACTCTTAAGGGCTGTCTCTGCACAGTACACCTATTTTCCTAAGCTTTCTATTGCTAACTGATGCAAACAATTTGGTTTTGCCAAGGAACCGGTTTGTATTACAGGCCAGTCTTCAGCGCATAGTAAGGCTGTGCCATATCATATAGTCCCTGATATACAATTCCTCCCCATAATAATACATTGATGATACAGCTGATTATGTGTTTGCTGTGCGCCACAATGTGGGCATACTGTAGACAGTAAATTGTGTCAATGTGAGACAGAGTCACACCATAAGGTTTTAATGGAGGTTCTCATTTTTAGCATAATAGTAGAAAAATGTGTCGACTACGCTATATTCTCACTATTCTGTATGCTGCCGTGAGTTGTTGCCAAAATTAGTGTTGAATAACAATTTTCATATTGTCATTTACACTGTACCGTTACCGCAAAAGAATTCCATGGAATATCGTGATATAATATAATCTATTTCGCCCATGCGTAAAACACAGCTGTCTGCCGTCCTACATATTCTATGGATGGGTGAACTCATGCAGGTCACCAACACTGCACTGGAAATATAATCATGCCGTACAGCTGTGGGAGTTTGTTTGCGCTGCCTGTCCACACACAGATGTGCACACAGGAGCGCAAACAGCCAGGCATGTAGTCAAACAAAGGGAAAGCCACACAGCTATGGGGGAAAAGCCTTTCCTTTAAGCGGGGGCCACAATCGCCTTGCTGGGAAGAGCTCTTATTAGTATTTACACTTTTAAAAAAAACAACTTGTGTTATGTATGAGTCACACAATCCTAAACAATCGTTCTCTACACTGGCGAATACACACAGGCTTGCTGTGCACACACAGATGTGAGCTCACGCACACAGACACACACACACACACTCGCCACGCTCATAAAACACTCCCTCTCTAATTGGCACATAGTAATTGCTAGCTCCTATACAATATTTATTTTATATGAGTTTTGTTTTTTTACCCCAATTACTTCATGTTTATGTAATGGGGCCTGTTATTTTGGTACTTTTAATGCCCCACTCACATAACTGTAAGCTATAGGTGAATAACAGCCTGCAGAATCCTGTTACATTTAGGTGAACTATAGGGCCACAGTGAGCCACTGTTTTCCAGCAATCCGGCAAAGTGACATCAGTAATTACATAAAATGGAGCATATCAAGCCAGGCATGAGATATACTTTGACACAAGGGGAGTATGAACTGGACACAGAATGGCGTTTCTGACACCGGCTTTCAGGGGAGGAATTACATCATCACAGTGTTTAGGGTTACATAAAGTTCTAGATGTGCTGAACAGCATAAAGCCTCCTCTAAGAGAAAGAACGTTTTGGTTCTTACCCATAGAACAGGTCGAATAGACCTGTTCTATGGGTAAGAACAAGAACAAGATCAAGAACAATTACGGGTGTGAGTATACCGTGATATCGTTCACTGTATCTGTACCCAGGAATAAGGAAAGCTCTAGCAAATCCTTCATTACATCCAAAGAGGCTAATGCAATACAATGGCTAGCTCAGGCAGTAAAACCATTATGTGCAGAAGTTTTGGTTTGTGTGTGTGTGTATGAGGTTGGGGGCTTGGGGTTAAAACACAGGGATCTGCATTTGAGCGCAGCACTGTGGGGGATGTGGGTCTCCGCCCATATTCACTATCTCCAAGCCAGGTTGAAACCCAGAGGGAAGATCAAAGCGTGTGGTTACATCAACCATGGCCAGCTTGTTCCCCAGCATAGGGCCTCCTCGAAATAGCCCAGACGGGGGGTTGGGGAACCCATTCCCACAAACATATAGGTAAGGAGGCTCTGGAGCAAGCTGACATTCTACTACCTTACTTGCATGCCAACCTAAACTTAATCAATATTAATAAAAAAACAAATATATACTCCTACCCCCCCGCCAATAATTCTTGCATGTGAACTACTTCAAGCAACTGATAATATTGAGCAATTTTAGTATACAGAGGGTGACAATCACACGAAAAAAAAATTACAAGTTCAATTTAAAAACTTGGCATGGGTGCCTCTGCCAGATGCCATCACTTCTCACAAAGCTCAATTCCCGCAACATAGGAACATTATAGAAGTGCCATCTCCACTTGCGCTATTCCAAATATTGATTTGAAAAGCAACATTTTCTCCACTGCTGTGTGTGTCTTAGGAAGATGAAATGAGGATTCAACTGTGGACAGGTTTAAGCAGGTTTAAGCTTTCTTTCCTCACTGCAATGGCATCTCAACAGGCCTGCTATTGACCACAGCCAAGAGGGGAAGGCCTGGGTCAATGGAACAGAGAGCGAGGGACCATTTTGGACCACTTAGCTGTAATCAGTGAATGCACCCGGTTTGCAATTAGCACAAGGCCACCCTGAGAGTGCACATAGCCCATCTGCATTCCATTGGCTCTGCACGGGAACCTTTAAATACAAATTGAAGTCCCTCACTCAAGCTCATGGATTGTTTTAGGAGCCGTTCAACCATCCAATCAACGCATTCTCTTTTGCTACGTTTCGTTGGGCAGAAATGGCCTGTAAATGTTTTATTGTTTTAATGTTGTTCCGGTCTAGGCTAGCTTACTATAAACATAAAGCTTTCAATGCTGGGCTCACAGGGTGAGAGCAAACTTGACAGTCACTCTCAGTGACTGATAATTTGCAGTTTCAACATGCTTTATTTTGAATATATATGTGTCATCTCTTATTATATCTCCTATTCCCAGTGTCAGGGCTATGGCACGTGTGAAAGGTCTGCTGTTTAGACAGATGCATGGCTTGTTCTCATATGCTTTACACCAGCTACACGCTTTATGCAATTAGAGCCACAAAATGGCCTTCTTCCATCATGGCAGAGATCCCTCTCGCCCTGAAAACAAAGTAGCTACTAATGTGACAGGTAGCTTAGCGCTATCACAGTTAGCTTCCCGACTGTACAGATGCACTCCCACACTCACTGAGGATTCAGTGCAAAACAAACAAACCGATTACGGAAGGTGCTGAAGTTTGATTGATTCCCACTGCAGTGTGAACGGATCAACCAGAGACAAGAATTCCAGCATACAGACACACACAAAATCCCCTAAACTTGCTTTGTTGGCACAAATGATGTCATGCTAGCAGGCCACAGGACCGCAGCATTAGTGATTCCTGTAATGAATGGCCACACGCACATAGCTAAACA
The DNA here is from genome assembly GCA_025399855.1 of Forbesichthys papilliferus. Taxonomy (NCBI): domain Eukaryota; kingdom Metazoa; phylum Chordata; class Actinopteri; order Percopsiformes; family Amblyopsidae; genus Forbesichthys; species Forbesichthys papilliferus. The sequence goes on from JAODOY010084136.1 coordinate 12,075, forward strand.
AATGCATGCTAATGCAGCTAGCGTAAGAATGTCACATGGTTTCCTTTAACCCTGTAACATCTGCTCACCATGCCAATCAAGCGTGTCCGTCATGGGTTCACACACGTAATCTAGACTACTATTCCAAAATAAAGGCACATACATGTTTATGCATTTATATAGTAAGGGCACACACACATGCACACACGTATGGCTTGATGCGAGGTGCAAGCCTTCGTGATTGAATTGCAGAGTAGATTTGCATGCGGCTCGGAGGTCAGGAAACAGGAAATGGAGAGGCAATGGCGATGGGTGGGGGGTGGGGGGGGGTCAGAGGGAGGGAAGCTAGGGAATGCAGGATAGGTGCAAAGAGAGAGAGAGAGAGAGAGAGAGAGAGAGAGAGAGAGAGAGAAGGATGGGCAGAACAGAACAGCAAAAGATTGAAGAATGTGTGAAGGAGTGAAACGTGAAAAGAAGAGATGGAGGAGTGAGTACGCTAATAAAAGTGCCCCTGCTGTTCTCAGCTGTTCCTCCTCAAGCCAGGAGCAGCTTTGTACACAGCCAGGAACTCTGGGTATGCTAAATGGGCCATCACCTTTTCTCTAACCACACTCTTATTTTCGCTCATTCAAACACACACATACACACACAGGAAGACGGAATAAGGACAAACGTTTGCTTTTATCGAAACTGTCGCTTTGTTTAAAGCATCACGTCGCCATGGTGACACTGTGAATAACAGGGGTGTTTTGGGACTTTGGACCATTGGGGAGTTTTGTGCTTTCCTTATTCTCCCCCAGCACCGATGTTAAGTGAGGAGCGTGTGCTGTTTGATACAAGGACTGTTTAAAAATTGCAGAGATGAGTGAGACTTGTTCTGTGCAGTCAGATTTAGATTACCTTCAAAAAACCCTCTGGAAATGAAAGTGAGCTTCTTAGCAGTGAGTGAAGAAAGCTTTGCTTTAAAGCAGCAATAACGCTGTTATGGTTCAAATGTGTACTTTGTACCTTAGAGAGAAGGAACCTCCACAATGTACCCAGCTGGTAAAGGAGCGAAGATAAAAGCCAATTTGGTGTTCTTTGTGTAACCGAGAGCTTCAGTTGGACCACAGCTCCCCGAGGAACAAAGACAGGAAGGAATGAGAGAGTGATAGAAAGAGAGAGAGAGAGAGAGAGAGAGAGAGAGAGAGAGAGCGCCCACCTGGCCAAACAATGGCAGTGAGATGAGAGTGTGGCTCAAGGCTCCCCCCCCCCCCCTCCCCCACCAAGCACACAGCTGACGGCTCAGGCAGAACAAAACAGTTCCTGTCTAGTTCAGGTGTTATGCCTTCAGAGGCGCGGCCAATTCTGGAACAAGAGGCTTGGTCGCCGAGGTAACGACAGCAATACAGAGGCCCTTGTCGAATTCGAAATAAAGAACATTAATGGTTTTTTTTTGGTTGTTGGATCAATAAGATGGTGGCCAATAGGTTTTAATAGATAGTGTCATCTTTTATTAACCCACACTTTGTTCAAATGTTTTCCATCATTCGTAGCATTTCATTGTACAAGTGAAAGCAGCCATTTAATCCTTCAAAAACCATGATAAATCTTTTTGAAAACTGAAGACTCAGTTGGCACACAATAAGAAGCGAGTAGTGTCCCGTGTGCATTATTACACATCAGCTCCAGTAGTTTACAACTTCCCATTTCTGACATGAATGTAGCTACTATGGAATAAAACCCACTACAAAACCTAATAGAACGCATGGTTAGCAAATCATGATTTTTAGTAAAACCTAAAAAGATGCACGATACTGCAGGACATTGGTTTTCTAAGAGGATATTGATCATGTTTTTTGAAGGTTTAAACGGCATTAGCAAGGCTGCTTTTCAGCTCTCATCATTGCTGCTGAATTGTATTGTTCATTTGAATGGCAATATTATGCCAAAGTGGGCAGCTCACAGCTTTATTTGCATGTTGAAAGCTTGCTTGTATCCTCAGCGACTGGACGATGGATGTGTGCAATGATATATGCTAGCACAAAGCCCTCTTCTCTGCTCCCCCCGTGGCTACAAATGGAATACATCCCAAAAAATCCCTAATTATCCTTCATCTCTACCCACTTTCATCTTTGCTCCTGTTCTTTTTGAATTGTGTAAAAAGGGAAAGTTATTTAGTGACCAAGCAATAAGATTGCATAGCCTGTTTCCAGGGTCGCATGCACCGATGAATTGCTTGAAGCCGTTGTGTGCAGTAGGCTACATGAAAATGCCTCGATAAAAAGCGTGGAACAAAATGTAGTGTGTTATGGTCAAGAGCCTCAGCACTGTCTCAGTTTTAAACATAAGCTGTCAGTTTGATGATAAATATACAGTATATGTTCTGTAATGAAAGACTGCCAGGTAGTTTTGCTTGTTCTATGATGCTTCAAACGTCACTGATGTGCTCAAAGGGGCAGTAAGAGTGATGTTCTGTCCTATGTGCTGAAACACCAGGTGGGCGCTCTCTCTCTCTCTCTCTCTCTCTCTCTCTCTCTCTCTCTCTCTCTCTCTC
>JAODOY010084137.1:0-14588 GCA_025399855.1 Forbesichthys papilliferus
GTGTGTATATATATATGTGTGTGTGTGTGTATATATATATATGTGTGTGTGTGTGTATATATATACACACACACATAATATATGTGTGTGTATGTATATATATATATATATATACACACACACATAATATATGTGTGTGTGTGTGTATGTATATATGTATATATATATATGTATATGTATGCATGTGTGTATGTATGCATATACATATATGCACACAAAAATTACCTGATCCTGATTATTATTATAGCCCAGGGGTAGGGAACCCTGGTCCCAGTAGGGGTTGTAGCCGAATCTGTCTGTGGTCTGTCCTGTGACCATGGACATAAACACAGACCACTGCCGTTGCTGGTCCCTACCGCTAGGGGCGCTGAAGCTAGTGGTCACGTAAGTGGCACGGACCAGTTTCCGTGGTCATGGCCGTGGTCCTTGTGGTCATGGCCGTGGTCCTTGTGGTCATGGCCGTGGTCCTTGTGGCCATGGCCGTGGTCTCTGTAGCCTGTCTTGTGGTTCCTTATGAGTTTTACTACTATGGCATGTCTGATTTCTTGGTTGTTTGTTCAGACATCGAAAATACGATGTTTTATAAATACTTTTAAGATTGACACGTGTAGTTTCATAAGCACAATATTTATGTAATTAAGAAGTGGTCCGCTTAAAATAACTGCAGAATGTTTATGCGTTTGTGTATAACTACAAAACGGCATTCCTTGTGTTAGATTAGCTTTAGCCGTAGCTGGATAAATAGCCTGTTAGTTTCTACTGCGCACTCGGCGGTTCACTTCGTGTGTTTTCGTCTGTTTCAATGACAGCAAGAAGGTGGTGTTACGCCTAATTCTGTGACCTGCCGAATTCTGTGACCCTTTCGAAAGTGCGCATGCGCCACCTAAAATCATGTACAATCTTTTAGTGTGTGTGTGTGTGTGTGATTTCTCGTGCACATTTTGTGTTTCGCTCCCGAAGTGTTTTAGTTCGGGAAAGGGTTACTAAAAGGTTAGCTATATCGATGGTTTGCTCTGCAAAAAGCTTGTGATTTTAGCGATTTCTGAGTAAAAAAGTACGTATAATCTATTTTATCTACACCAGCCTCGTCGTTTTAAGGTTAATTGATGTCTAGATATTTATAAATATTATTTATAGCTCTATCGAACTATTATGTTTTTTCTGCTTTAGTTAACATACTTCGTTTTGAAAGGTCACTGAATTCGGCACCTGTCTAACGTATATGTTACTGGAACTATAGTTTATACCTCTTTAAAAAATAACTTTTATCAGACTGCTAGCTCACCTTATAACTTATAAGTGATCTTTGTGACAGTACTGATTTTAATACCTGATATTAATTTATTTTATAAGCAAAATATTTTGTAGCCTAAAATGGTTAAATAAATTAAATTTTACCAAAACCTTCCTGATTTGCTATTAACGGAGTCGGGATTGCAAAATCATGGATACTATTTATCAGTGTTTGGTAGCTATAGGTGTTCTTTAACATATTTTATTTTAATTTAATTTAAATTTATTAGGCAGATTTCTTAATCGTGTCTACTAGGCTATTTGGTGTTGAATTAAACTGCAACAGTTACGGTAGCTCTAAGTTTTAATAACTTTATCTAACATATTCACGTTCATAGGAACTGATTGAACAGCATTACTAAATTGGGCGTGGATTTGTAGGTATAAGTACACGCACCTGAAAGGAAGTATGCTACAGCCTAACCTGAAAGATAAACAGGGACGTTCGGTTCAACTATGAGGATATGTCTATCAATGGTTGTGTTATTGTCAACGAAACTTTCGCTGTCGGTAAGTCGATTTAATATGAAAAAATAGGCCTGTTAATATTCGTAATCATAAATAATAAAAAGACAAGGACAGTAGTAGGCTTATGTCAGTAAGTAAATCACGTAATTACTACCTCGATCGTATCCGATGTGAATTTCAGCAGGATATTCAGTAGGCTACATCCTTAAAAACAAACTAATTTTCGAAGACTACCGGTATATGTCAAAGAAAATAACATCTGTTTGAGTATATGTTTGGAAGTCATCTGTTCAAGTTAAATAGCCTACTGGGACTTATTACCGTTCTTTTGGCCACAGGAATCTTAGGCTGGCAACACTATCTCCGATTTTTTTTTCAAAATAAAAGCCTTCATTGAATTGCATAGGAATGTTTTAATTATTTATAAAGATTGTGAAATACAGAAGTTTTGATTTTCTTTCAACATTTAATAATGTTAGAAAAACACATGTATCTACTTCATATATATATTTATGTGAAGAATAACAAAAATACTGGAATGGCAACATTATAGAGATAAATTGTTAAGTATATTGCCTTATTAAAAAAATTCAGTAGAGTGTGTCGCGTGACATGGCATTTGAAAGTTACTCACATAGGCTTATAGAAGCCATATAAAGTGTCATATAATGGGGCAACATAAATGTACGAGCCAGCAACACAAATACGTGCAGCATATATGGCTCCAATGATAAGCAGATTAGACTGATGCTAAAAGCCTTGTAAAAAAAATTCTGGAGAGTGTGCCGCATGACATGGCATTTGAAAGTTACTCAAATAAGCTTATAGAAGCCATATAAAGTGTCAAATTATGGGGCAACATAAATATACTAGCCAGCCTGCAAGATAGGCCTATACTCAAATATTTATGCAAGGTTACTAATCTTGAATGCAAGTAGGGGAGTCCATGGATAGTTGTAACAAGTTATGAATCTCCTGATTCACTCTGCACATGACCAATTTAGTCCTTAATGCATGTGAGGAAGTAACACACTGGCACACAGCCAATTTTAGAAGGACAATATTATTTTGAGGTATGAAAGTGTTTTTTATTTGCCTAAATATTTGAGTATAGGCCTATCTTGCAGTTGCAGGAGCCACAACAACCATACACGGCATCTATTCTAGTGCACTCTACTTGCTTTCATTAGATCATAGGTCTGTTAACCTATTTAATCTTTTCCCCCTTGATAAGTTATCTGTTATTTCTGAAGACTTGGATGGATCTGGAAACGACATAAGCAGTTCTGGCTTTAGTTCCATGGATTTGTCTGACGAAGGTATAGGCCTATGTTGAGTGCCGACACGGTTCACGTTTCTTATAATTGGCTACTAGCCTACTCAAATTGGCATTGTTTCCCACTTTGTTTTCTCTTATAGACATATCTGAAATTAAAAACAGTAATGATGAACCCAACATGGACGACGACGACGACAACTACGACTATATTCCTCAGTCACCTGCAAGCAATGTGAGAAATGACTTTACTTTGGCTAATAGGCTCATACACAATGAGTAAGTAGCAGCAAATACAAGTTGCGTGAGCTGTTCTTATTTGTGGCCTTAGGATGAATCAGGGATGGCGTTGACCGTGCTCTGGACAGATGACAGAGGTCAAGTGGCAAAAACCAGAAGCTTTCTGGAGAACAAAGAAATCATGACAGGTTATGTTACATATTATGCAGATAAGATATATTTTCATGTGTAGGCATATTTTCTAACGTTGTGTGTTTTTTGGGTAGCTGTCATTGCAGGAGGTGTAACAGGATTGACACTAGCTGCTGCACTGGTAGCAGTTCTCATCTGTAAACAAAAGAGGACAAGCATTGCAAAAGGATACAGTTTGGGCCAGCAAGCATGAAATGCAATGGAAAAAAAACTGTAAGACTCCCACTTGACATATTTGTTTATAATGTTGTAATGTAGATTGGAGTCATATCAGCATCAGAGTTCATTTTGGATAAACTTGGAGATTGAGGACATTTGTTAGATATTAAGGCTAATGATGTCTTATTTGTGAGGAGGACCCATAGAACGATATGACCTTATAGGCCTAATTAAGGTGAGGTAGATGTGCTACCATTTTTGCTGGAATTGCTACAGAAGAGGGGCACAGTGTCCTGTCTAGTCTGTAAACAGTAAAACAAATCTTCATTCAAACCATTTAAGATATACCTCTGAGTTTATTTGGCTGATTTAGACTCAATTTCAGGTTGCAATCCAACATGTTATTTAAAAAAATATATAAATTGTACATGCACCACAGCTTTGAGCCTGCAGCCACCCATTGCACAACTTTGAAAACAATATGATTTAGTTTAGAGTTCAAAAAACACATTGTTATGGTGTAGTTACACTTTAACAAGCAGTTTGTGAACATGCCCACACCTGAGACGTCTACTCAGCCACGTTAACTCAAAACACCTGGGTGGACCAGGACTTCAACAACTACAGGATAGGGGGAAAAAAAAACATGATTCTCTTTATCTTTGCACTTGTGTATATGCAATCTGATTTTAATTTAATTAATTAAAATATTGGTTGAAAAGCTTGGAATACAATGCTATAAATTGTTGCCATTGTATTTAATTGTACTCAAATCGATCAAATCAACTTCATGTCTGTCTTATTTAAAATGTGTATGCTTGTTTAAATGTAGGACAGTGTATATGTTTGCGTGTGATTGTTCATCAACATGAAACTACTGTAAATCTGCTGCTATTTCTGGCAGGTCGCTCAAAGAAAAGGTCTTAATCTCAATGAGAGCACCTGAAATAAAATAGGTTATAGCCTAACCCTTACCCCTCATATCTTCTTTCTGGGTCACTGTGATAAAGGTATATTGTGATTCCAATACATATTATGTGAATATCTCCCCATATGTTTGTGTGTGCTGTGAAAAAATCCGGTGTTACAAAGCCATACAAGGTGCTCTAAATGGGAAAACAAGTGCTGCAGACCGCAAAGGCTACCCCCAATCCTCCAATTACTAGGCTAGAGGCAGCCAGAGGTGTACAAAAGTACACAACTTCAGTTAGGTACTTAAAAGTAAAGATGCTCCTGGTCATGAAATGGTAAATTAACTGCATTTATATAGAGCCTTTCCAACCTTCCGACCACTCAGAATGCTGTACAGTTTTGCCACACATTCATACACTAATTAATACGCCTTGAATGGCAACCACCGCCATGGTTGCCATTCAAGGCGCCACCTGAATGCCAGGAGCAGTTAGGGTTATGTCTTGCTCAGGGACACCCAAAACAATTGAGGAGTTTGCGGGGTTCAAACTAGCAACATCTTGATCGCCTATCGCCCCACGCTGAGCAAGTATAAATTACTCCAATACAAGTGAAAGTTGCGTAGTCAAGTTTTTACTTAAGTTAAAGTAGTCTACTGGAGTAGTTCATTTTAAAAATTGGCCTAACTATTCAAAATTCTTTTTTTGCAAAAATTCATAGGGCCCTAACAGAACCAACTGTCTTCGAACCTTATATATGCACTCACTTGCTTGTACCTTGTAGTTATGCTTAGAAAGCCTAGAACATCGAAAAGCCCCTCACTTGAACAAACACTATCCTACAATGGCAAACCTAAATTGGCGTGGAAGGACTATAAAGCTTTTAGAAAGCGTTTAGTACTCGCAGCCAAAACCTGCAAGTACGACAGCAGGTATCCTCAAAGTTTAATGGCAGCATGGATGTTGAACTCAAATAGGCCTATTAAAATTCTCCAGCATTGCTTACTACACCTTTTAGGCTAAATTACTACCAAATGTGCTAGTCCTAGTTTTTATTTGCCAGAAATTATCCAAAAATACTGTCATTAAATAGGCTTTTTATGTATACATCTCTAGTTGAATAGAGATGTATACTAACATTTGTGATTTTTTTTTTAAAGATTGTATTTTCATTTTTTGTTTTAGATAATGTCCACTGTAGTGGACCAAATGGCAATTTTAGTGTGAAAAGACAGCCAAATTTAAAATATCAAATGTTTTACAGATTATGGCTATAGGGTGATATTAAAGATATGGTAGGTAGGTAGGATATGAGTCTTGTAAATAGAGATGGCTAAAATAAAAGGAAACAGGTTAAGATTTTGTTAATCAGCAACTCAAAAACATTGACAAACCTGTTATAGATGTGCACATTCAAGTGATTGACAGGCAAGTTAGATTTGCCAAATGAATCAGGAAAAGAGGCCCTGATTGATCTTTAGATGGCAAATCTACATAGATTTCTACAGACATAGCCTGGGCTTCCGACCAGAGCAGATATGAAATCCTACCTATTTCACCTTTAATCTAGACGATCAAATCATCTGTATCAAGGGTTAGGGTTAGTTACCCTAGGGTTAAATAAAAATTGTTTCACTTATCTAACTCCACTGACTCATGACAAGTGCACTTTGAATCCACTACATGGTCCACAGCTGACAATGCAAGAAGAACCATTTGTTGACCAGATTTTTAGTGGATCCCTCTAATTGTTTTATTTTTTGAGTGAAGTGTAAAACCCGTCCCTAACCCAAAGCCACTTGATTAATAAAGGGCTGTCCAAAAGTTTCCAAATGAATTAGAGGTATTATATACCCAGAAGGCAGTGACTGCAAAGTCGGTGTCCCTCAACTATCTGGTAAATACTTATTTCTGCTTGTTTCAACAACTTCTCCAACATCAATGTTGGGTCAAGTAGCTATGGTCTTGGTGTCCAATGTTGTCCAATATTGTATGATAATCATAATAAAAAATACAATAAATAAACTATATTTGAAGTAGGCCTACCTCTACTATTTTGGATGGAAAGAAAAGAGGTTCGCCACATCCCAGCCTATGACATATCAATTATATACCATGTCCTCTTAACAACACACCAGGGATTTATAGAGAAGCTCAAGAGTCAATGGAGGTGCATGTGAAACCATGTCTACTGCAGAACAGAGGACGCAAGTCAATGGGCTGGGTCCCTGGATAATTTGTATAGACCATGGCATATTGGAGATCGTCTGTCAATGTGTCATTGTCAACCTAAAGTGGCTTTTTTACTTTCTTCCTCCCGTGACGTGTTTTTTTGTTTTCATTGGAAACCGGGGGAGGTGAAGTTAGAGTTCCGGTGTTTGAGCTTGCCTTGGTGGTGAGAAGATATTCGTCCTCGACCAGAGCTTGTCCATGTTTCTCCCAACATTAGACAACGACATGCATCATTTAAAGCCCAGTCGAGACAGACTCTACACCACTAGATGTTGTGGATGTTGCCACGTAAGGACAGGGACCATTATCCTTGGAACCTGGTACATGGTACGTAAAATGGTTGCTTTAGCTTTTTTAGTTAGCGTCAGCTAATGTACAGTAAGCTAGCTAGCCTAGTGGTTTCGCCAAAACAACGCATACCGTAGTACGGTAAGCTTTAGCTAGAGCGGTCGTATTGCCATATAGCTAATGTTAATGTATTTACTTTAATGTATTTACTTTGATAAGATGGGAAGCAGTTAGTTAGCCAACCTACATTCGTCCATTATTGCGAGCAGCAATAGAAGGAAGGCGTTACTATGTTTACCGTAGTGCTTTCTGTTTTACTCTCACTCTTTTAGATAGGAAAACTCTACAGTAGTTGATAATATACATTGTCGTTGTTTATTGTAATTAACCTAGCAGTGACGTTACAGTCAGTTGTAGTGGTTTATATATAGAAACTATTTTATTCATGATACTATATTGTGTGGCCCTGTCCTGCATCACTTGAAGCTGCATTAATAATCCCTAGCCACTCACATTACATAACAAATACTGCTGATTTTAGCCATCTCTGAATCTTGATAGTCTACAATGATAATAATAGCAATGAAAATGTTTATATTTTTGCCAGTCGCTGGAGGAGTATGAAATATGCTTTGCATTGTGGCCGATTTCAAGTTCAGTCTATTGTACAATGTGTATTTAGAGGGTAAGGAATATTTTAGTTGTTAAATATACGCCATAGTCAAATTTGTCAAATAATTTAGACCTATTCTTATAGCTCACTATACTAGTTGTCAATCACACGACCTATTGATGCTAGTGATGAAACAAAGATTGTTGTGCCTTTATGATGGAAATGTCCTCTGTATTAAAAATAAAAGCAATACATTTACTAGAGCATTACTTAACAATGGTTGCATTTTGTTCCTCTCCCCCAGGTCGTAAACCTGTTAATGGGTATCCTGTTGACTGTGGCTGTTACCCATCCGGAGAATGTGCCCACCATTGATTTGCAGTATGAGGTCATTGACCACTACTTGGCCTCTGACAGGATGTCAGGTATGCAGTGTGACTCTTTTACATATTAGACAATATGACATTGCCCTTGGCCATGGTATAACATATCCCAATTACATTATTACTATTATATAGATAATGGCTAGTAGCAGTATCCTAGCACAACAAACAGAATAGTAACTGGTGTCTAACACAAGGAAGGACTATTAATTATCCTAGGCTGTGCTTCATTGTCCCTCTGCTGATGTTAAGTGGCTGAGAGGGAGACTCTTAAGAGCTTCTTAGGCTAGGCCCTCTATACAGCCAGCAGACTAAAACAAATACCTCTGCACCCCTCTAAGAATGCACGTCAGCATGTTGTACAACCAGCACTGTTGCCGAATGATAGACAACTTAATTAAACACACTATAGAGGAATATATATGAGTGTTTGACAGCTCTTGACTGGTGAGGAGTGTGTGTGTGTTTGGTGGGGGGGTTATGTAAAGCAATAGTCAATAAGATATCTTTGAAATATACTGCCTTCATTTCCTGTACTTATTTATTCACAGAGAATGCTTTTGTTGGATTTGCCATCTGTCTGCTCATGCTGACAATCAGTGCCATGATGGTGTATGGAGCTATTACTGTAAGTTTGTCTTTGTGATGCTGTAGATATGCCATTGAATGTGAGCCATACCTAAACACGTTCAGTGTTTGTTGTACAAATATGTGGTCTGTGCTTGAAGCTGTTGTTAAACATTTAAAATGCCTGCGTGCATAGACGGGGATGGAGAGCAGTACACGCAGTGATGGAGTATTAATGCTGGGCGATATGGCTCAACATTTTTATTCCAATTTATATTTTGCAAAGTTTGCAGCTCTAAGATCCTGCTACCTGACAAGCTCATTGTACTCACACACTTTGACGTTTTGCCCAAAGCCAAACCATTTCCAGACACAATAAGCTGCCTTTTTTTCTTTTTTAGGAACGAGTTCATACCGGTCGCTGCAGCGCCTGAATTCCCCTAAATTTTAGCCATGTTTCCACATGTGCCCACATCTTAAGCATACCAAGGGTGTTGATATCGCGAGATCAAAACGAAACCAGGCAAGCATAAACACGCAGGTCTCGCCAGAGCCAGAGCAAAGAAATTATACAAATCGTTAATCGGTCACATATCCATCTAATCATGGTCGATTGCTTGCCTAGCACTGTTGTATACTATACCACGTGGTTACCAGTGTACTATTTAACGACCCACTCAATAGAATCTGCCCCCAGTGGTACATGTAGCGGTTTGTTGTGCACAGTGCTGTGTTCTCATGTCTGTCATTTTCACCTGGCAGGCCTGCCTGATGGCATCAAGACTAACAGGTTTGATAGCCCTTTCATGTGGGCATTTGTTTGCTGTTAGTTCAGATGACTGCACAGCTAAAAGTGTGATTCCCAAGAAGTGCAGGTTGGCACACTTTCTGTCAGCAGGGTTCTGTTTTAACCGTGCATGAACATAATTCCCGACAGCCCTAGTAGATGTTTGCGGTGTGCTTTGGCAGTGTATTCCTGTTGCTCTAGTACCCCTGAGGTTGAGCACTGAGCATCCTTCACATGGGTAAACAATATCTTCCCTTTATTATTTTTTTCCCCCAAGCCAAACAGTTTGCTATTTTAGAGCCTCAAGGCCAGAGTGCTACTAGACTTCCTTGTGAATCCTTGATGCTGAAAAGCGTGGGTTGACGGGGCACAGTCTGAATAGCAGCTTGTAATTTTTCTCCTCCCGGCACTGCTTTTGTTTCAGCATCGTAATGGCTGGCTCATCCCGTTCTTCTGGTACCAGCTGTTTGACTTTGCCTTGAGCTCCTTGGTGGCCATCAGCTCTCTCACATACCTACCCAGGATTAAGGACTACCTGGATCAGCTGGTCAGTGTTCCGCTTTGTTATGCATACACAAATTCTCCACGTACCCCAGTTGTTGTCAGAGAACCTATTGCAATCGCATTACACTCTGCACGTATGGTCTAGGCTTCATGCACTTGTTAATGCAAGGATCTAATCTGTCAGTGATGTGGCAGCAAGTTGCAAACACTGAGCTAAAATGAAGCCTAAATGAGGTTAATAACAAACCAAACAAAAAAATGAAAAATATTGCCGTAAAGAGTGCTTTGCATTACATCTAAATAAACAACATGGTGCGAAACGCACAGCCGCATGAGCAACTGAACAATGCAGCGCAAATATAGCATATGGTGGCGAAGCAGCGGCACCTAACAAGGTGGCCTCTTGGTGCATGTTGACATGTCACACCCATGTTTACAAGTGTGCCACCAATGTTTAAGCAGCGCTGCCATCCACACATGTGCGTTTCACGGTAGGTTTTCAACGATGTGCCGGACCAGTGTGCCATAAAGGTTTAGACGTCAAGAGTGCACAAATAATAGATTTTTGGATAAGGATTATCAATATTGCAGTAAACGATGGTAATTGTTGTAATGTTGAGCTAGCTTCAAAGGGATTCATGGTTCGGCGCTGACTGTGCTTTGCCCTATCTTTCACAGCCAGACTTCCCATACAAGGACAACCTGCTGTCTATGAACTCCAGCTGCCTGCTGCTCTTTGTGCTGGTGTTCTTTGCCTTCCTCATCATGCTGAAGGTAGTGACTATAATGACGCACACACACACGGTGAATGGACTGCGTTCATGTAGCACAGCATTGCCTCACATTCATCCATGCACACACATTCGTACACCGATGGTGGTGTCAGCCATGCAATGCGCCACCTGACCACCGGGAGCATTAAGGGTTAGGCGTCTTGCCCAGGGGCACCTCAACACTTGGTGAGGAGTTAGCGTGGTTCAAACCAGCGACTTGTCGCCATGCCCTACCCACTGATGCAAAATGTTTTTAATAATTGAGACGGAGTTATGTTTGTAATGCTGTCTTTCTCTCTACATTGTGATATGATGCCCAGATGTAACCTAGCTGTGAAAGTCGGAAATCTGTAATTATTTCACATCTTCACAGGCTTACTTGATCAACTGTGTGTGGAACTGCTACAAGTACATCAACAACAGAAACATGCCAGAAATATCTGTTTACCCTGCATTTGAGACTCCTCCCCAGGTATGCCAACTGCTCCGCTCCTCTGCTTATTTCATGTTTGGTTTCACATATTTTAAACACCAGTAGTAAAGTTAAAAAAGACTATAAGCAATGTTTACAGAGGTGGTGTAACATGTAAGCAGGTGTAATTCATATTGTCCAATATGCCACCTCTGATAAAGGTCACTGTTGGGACTTGCAATATTTTTGTGTAGCCACTAGGTGGCATCTCACACAAATTTAAAGCATTGTTCAATTGATTTTGGTTTAGTTTGGAAAAATGAGTTGCCAGAAATACTGCGAAATGTATATTTGTTCTGGCCAAACCTATATTCATCAGAGACTTGTTAACCTCTCACTGTAATGCCACTTTATGTGTGATGATCATTCCCTTCCTCTAGTACATCCTGCCCTCCTATGAGATGGCAATGAAGATGCCTGAGAAGGAACCTCCTCCCCCATACATGCCAGCTTAAATAGCACTTTTCATAGGGCCACTTGCACCTTCATGCATTTCTATAGTGAAGAGCCCCAGAACATCGTAACCTCACCTCACATCCTGTTGGTGTGCCCGAGGAGAGAGGGCAGGCACACGAAGTGCTCCGAATGAATGAATGAATGGTCGATCGATTGAATGAATAACACCCAACTCTCTCCTTGTATTTTTTTATGTCTCAATGAAAGGGATACTTGTGTAAATGCTCTCATCAATCCAGCACTGTCTTCTCCTTTTTATTGGTTCAGATACATGAGGGAAAAAACACGTAGGACAATCTACTTATTCTAACTATGTTTTTATTGTTGAATCATGTTTTTTCCTATTTATTAGACTCTATAGATGTATTTCTGGTTACCTTTTTAAATGGAGAAATAGCACCTTATGTCTCTTCTGTTATTTATTCTGCATTGCTTTGGGTCATCGCATGCCACGTTCATTATAGTAATAACTGCCTTAGTTGTTAGCAATTCAATATTTTGCCAACTGAGAACAGTCATTCAGAGGGAGATATTAGGGAATGAATTAAATCTTTATCTGCCGCTGACTTGGTTTGAGAAAATGGCTCAATTTATCAAGATGTGTAGTTGCATGCTACTATTTCTTTGTTTCTTTGCATAGCTTACTTTGATCTTACCGAAAAACATATTTGCTTCAATAAAATGTTTATATCCATTATATGCATGCCTAGTTTTTTGTGTTATTGATTACATTGTCAGTTATTGCTCTCCAGCCAAAATGGTAAAGAGCCTCAATTATTCTACTTATAAACTAATGATTATAAAGTAGTGGAAACCAGTTATTTGTTCAATGGACAGAATGCCTTCACAAGGCTAAAGTAGTAAGCCAAAAACATAGTGAGTCGCCTTATAGCGACATTCCTGCAGAGTTGAGCCACCCCCCCACCCCTTACGCGGTGAAATGCCTACATGTACACACTAAATTGAGGATCTGGTGGTTTCCCCACTTTGGATTGGACGAAACGTTTTTTACGTGTGGGTCGAATAATCGACCCCTCTAAAATTAACCTGCACTGTTCCTGCTGAGCACACAAGTCAGCGT
Source organism: Forbesichthys papilliferus (assembly GCA_025399855.1). Classification (NCBI taxonomy): domain Eukaryota; kingdom Metazoa; phylum Chordata; class Actinopteri; order Percopsiformes; family Amblyopsidae; genus Forbesichthys; species Forbesichthys papilliferus. The sequence continues at coordinate 12,696 of JAODOY010084137.1, forward strand.
AGAGCTGATTAGCAGACACACCAAAATGAAGTGTTATTTTTGGAGACAGTTTTTTTCCGTTTCCCTCTTGTTATCCGATGTGATGGCCACATACCCGCAGAATGGGATGGATAAACATTTAATATCTGCGCAAAGTTACGCGCAAACTAGAAATAATGCCCGACCTCCGCAAAGAACGCTGAACCACTCAAGTAAGTTTGCTGATTAGTCTGCTTGCTCTTGCCTAAGTGGTCTTTTATTTGTATACATGTTCAAATGGCAATCGTTGTTTTGTCTAGATGCATATAATTACACACATACATACAGGATAACTGTACAACGTGTTTAATGTTAATATCTGGCTACATTTGTTTTCAATGTCATAGCCTAAATCTTAGGTATGTTATTTAAAGTACTTTTTACAATAGCAATTACAATAGAATTATTAATTTGTGTTATGCCAATTCGCTCACCAGCATTTATGATTAGTTCCACATCACATAATCATAATAAAGATACACATTGTAAATCCTTGATCTTCTTTGAAACCAGGTTGCTGAAAATACTCATGCTTCAACTAATAATTTATCCTTGCTCTTTAGAAAGCAGAGGCTGTTTTCATCTCGTGCAGTATTTTTCTGTAGGCTACTGTAACATAGTAGGCTATATGCCACTATAGGCCACTTCAAGATAACTTACACACTGCCCTACTTTCAAAATACTAATGTCCTTGTAACGCTTCTCCTTTCTATGGTGGCCCATAGTTCATGGCAATGTTTACAGGTATAGCGTCTATCACTACCACCAGACACCAAGGATCTCACCACGACCTGTAACTTACCACAGACACTCAATTCCCATGCATTATCAGCACCCATTTCAAGGGCCATTGCCACCACAGAGACACAACCTATACCATGGCCTATTTCCACCAGCTTCTCACCATCAGTGGGTCAAAGGTCCATTCCCTGCTGTGCACCATTACAAAATGAAAGCTCCGTGCCCCAGTCTCTCCATATCAGTGGTTCAGCCCAAGCCCACCCCACCAACAAGTCCAGTTGTAAGCCTTACCACCATTGCCCATACTCTACCAGCTACAGCTGTAGTAGCCAAGCCCACGGTACCAACAGCTGTACCTGTAACTGCATTGCCTCCAGTGACAGCTACTATGCCAGAGACCACTGTGCCACCACTGACTACGGCTATGCCACTGCTTGAGACCACTGTCCCTGTGGTGTTACCGGTCAGTACCCAAAGTGGCATCACCTCCAATCCTGTGGAAACAGGTAGAATATGGTCAGGTTTACTTTGCAACCTGCTGTTAATTGCTTTAGAAGTCAGCTGTTTATTATTCAGTCTATGATTTACTATCGGTATGTTTTATAAAATCTTCAAACCTGTCATGAATAGAAATGAGTAGTTTGGTTACTGTGTGTGGAGGAATATAGATCACAAATTGGGTTTCAGTTGTCTAAATGATGCCAAAAGGGCTCAGTCATTTTAACAAAGGCATTCATCTATATTATTTTTTCCATTTAATGGTTTATCAATCCATTTCTCACTTGTCCTTTTATACACTTTTTCTGAACATTCCATTTCAACTGGTGTTCTGTGATTTTATATATTTATTTTTCTACATTCCCTTAATGGCTATATAAATCCAGATATGATGTCACATCTATTTGGTGAATATGACTGGCTTATATGTATATATATTACTTGTTTTACTGTAACTTTTTTCAAGAGAGGAATTTTATCTGCATTACATATTAGGTTTCATGTAACCACTAGGGTGCCGTTGGTAAAGCTGAGACAGTGGTGACAGCCTACATTATGCAATGTTTTAAATACAATTACTGTAGCTTTACTTTTTCATTGAATTGATATAACGTATCCTCTTATATATATATATAA
>JAODOY010084138.1:0-14587 GCA_025399855.1 Forbesichthys papilliferus
TTCAGTCACTGGACTATGTGGGCCTTTATTTAATTCCTTTCACACATCTTGCGCAGAAAAGATGGTAAATACTACTTTAGCCAGTATGCATATTCTCTATAGCTTAGAATAAGTACTCCTTTCTTTCTTTATTCTAGACAGTTCTGTCTGACTAATTCTGTCGGCACCGCTAGTTAACTGTGGGGCAGATTTTAAACACAGAGACAAGTGCCTTTTAAATACGGGTCTATTTGACATAGCAATTATATATAACAATTATATTTTGTAGCCAGGTAACAAAGGGAAATGTATTTGTTTGTCAGTTAAAAGTGACGTCTTTATTTGACAAACTATGTGAGCTACCGGCTGCACAGGAGAACATTCACTAGTATTAATATGTTTTATTTTGATCGGTGAGCAATCCAGGGTGGACCCTTTGAAGGATTATAAATTGAAGAATGGACACATTCTGACTTAATGACCGCTTCCAACTACAAAAGGTATGAGACACTTCTCGTAGCTTTGTTAACATGCTGGTAAATCTGAATTGATGTTAAGAATCCCCCGATCAAACGCGTAGCGTGTCTACTTTGACACAAGTTTAAATCATTGACATTTGGTTTAAACATGTTTATATGCGCAACCCCTGCTTCCTTCATGTCCACAGCATGTGCATGTCCAACAGTAGGCCTACACAGAAACACATTGCAGTTACTATATATAAATTAAACAAAGCTTCGATTAAAGTCATTTGCATCGAGAATTCCAAGTTAATCGAGTATGTCGATGAATCGTTTCAGTCCTAGTTCACAAAAAATAACGGAGAAAAAATAACGGAGAAAAAATAAAGAGTCTTCATGCATGCATGCCCTTTTATTCACGATATCTCCTCTGTCCTCCAGCTGAAGGATGTGTTAATGGAGGAACACACCCAGAAAACAGGAGCGCACCCTTCCACACAAGCACACACTGAATGACCATTCAAGGTCAAGTCGATACTTTCCTGTAAGCTGTTAATCACATGGTGGGGCGGGTGTGGAAAAAGTAGCTGTAGCTAACATATGAAACATATATGGGACATATGTTATGTTAATAATAATTCATAATTTTAATAGTTTTATCTATCCTTTCAATGTTCGAATCACAGAGCTCCAGACTAACATTTCCACTGGCAGCATATTTAGATTGACTTTTTCACTTTTTCCCATTACAGCACGGAATTAATCAGACCTTGAATGATATAAATAATTGTCTTCATTTGCATACCCTAGTTTTGCACAGATGTAAAGGTGTACAGTGACTCGAGACTTACAAATAATTTGACCTGAACATCGAGTTCTGCTTCATCTTTGGAACACAGAAAAATCATCAGGTCACTGAAAGTGCAGGCACAGCAAGGATCGAACGGAGCGAGTGTAGAGGAAAAAGCCCTTCATTCAACCACAATGGCTAACACAGTACCAGTGGCCTAGGGCAAAACATAATGAGCTCCATGTGAAATTGGAACTGGCACACACTCAAAATACTGGCACAATCCAGAGCCCTGAAGTGGCCGTCCTACCTCCAGCTGTGCCCGCAGGTGCCTGATGTGGGTGGAGTCCTGGGACAGGTCTTCTCTCTGGGAGGCGCCGTCCAGCACGTTGACCGTGGTCTCCGCCTCCTGGAGCCACTTGAGGAAGGCCTCCAGCTCTCGGAGGGAGCTCTGCAGGCTCGCCAGCTCACACTCCAGCTGCGCCTGCCGGTCGCCGGCCCTGGCCACAGTCAAGGTGCACACAACGCGTGCCACAGTTTGTGGTTATCAACTGCTCACTTTGCATGCTAGCTAGCTAGCTGACCCCATATTGACAGCAAGCCAGCAATATCATTAAAGTGTGTTTTTTGAGCTATAAACTAAGTAATATGATTGATCTGTGATGAGACACATGGAAGCTGGTGTTAATATAGACTAAATTCCCGTTTTAATACAAATCTGCATTTTATGGTCTGAAGACAGATCTACACGTCATATCCGTTAAAAATCATCCCAGGACCTGGCGATTTTCACCGGTACACTCCGTCCACTCACACGTCATCTAAATAAAATGTTAACGTTAATGGAGGTCCCCATCTCAGCCCCTCTCCTCCCCTCAACTCAGCTCCTTGATTCACTTTTCAAAGTTGTAGTGGGTGGAGTCAGGCTCAGAGCTGGGGTGCATTTACACTTTAACTGGCAGGCTGGCTGGCTTATGTGCGTGTGCGTGTGTGTGTGTGTGTATGAGCTAGCCACCGTAGGTTAGCGCTTGCTAACTGCCGCACGCTAGCTAGTTAGCTAGTTGACCCCATATTGACCACAAGCCAGCAATATCATTAACTGGCAGTCGCTTGTGTGTGTGTGTGTGTGCGAGTGAGTGCGTTTACCCATTGTTGATGCTGTTCCACACGGCGTTGTGTTTGTCTGTGACCTCTTTGATCCGCCTCGTGTCGTCGGTGGAATACTCCCGCAGCAGCTGATTGGACAGCTCGTTGAATGACGCTACGGCCGCATGCCCCCTGCCCAGGTCCGAGATGAACGCCTGGTGAGAAGGCATCGTGGAAAAATGCCGTTGGGTCAGAGTGTGACAGCATTCACAGCATGAGAAACTAGTCGGCTTAAATGCCTTTTTTGGTTTTGGATGTACTGTGCCCTGTTTGGTACCTGCATTTGACTTTCAGTAAGATAAATTGACCCGCTGGGACGTTAATGTTGCCTTTCTCCAAAATGAAAACTTCTCCTCTGGCTGAATAAATGTGTTTCTGCATACATAAGCACTTCTGGCTTTTATATTTATATAACTGTCATTTACTAAAGTCAGTCACTTTATAATGAATTCAAATGATGTATCATGTATGTATGTAGCATGTTGTGATTTATGTTGCCGTTCAACAAGTCATTCTAGCATGTTGATATTTAAGAACAAACACACTGTCAAATGTAATGCCTTTATCTGGATAGCACTTATTGTATTGTAGCCTTTATCTGGATAGCACGTATTGTATTGTAATGTTACTAAAGCTTATGCTGCATGGCACCTGTGTGGGTGCGTGTGTGTTTGCTGCAGTGTTCTCTTAGTAAACAGTTGCCCTCTTGTGTTCAGGCTCTGCAATTGCACCTGGGCTGCTACTGTTGAAGTAGATTTAAACAGGTGCCCTGGACACAAAGCTGTGCGTGTGTGTGTGTGTGTGTGCGTGTGTGTGTGCGCGTGCGTGCGTGCGTAACCATAGATTAGCATGATGGATGATACGGTTGGATGAAAGGTTAATAAGGACTTGTGTGATACTGTGGGTCAGTGATTTATTCATTCAATTCCAACTTATTCAGACTTATAAACCTGAATTAACAACCTCTCACGGAGAGAGGTTGTGCTGTCCCTTTGAGCATATTTTCCCCACTTCATAGACAGTGGGTGGACAGAGAACAGTATAATAAAAGTATAGACTTCACGAGTTCTGCAGTTACTTTTTGAAATGGTACCTTGTTATCTGCCAGCTGATTGGTCAGGGGCTCTCGGGACTGCGGCAGAAGATGGTGGAAGCGGCCCTCGTACTGCCCAATCAGGGACGTCACTTCCTGCCTCCGGCCCTCCCACTGGTCGCTGTGGCCAATCATGTTGTCCAGCTGCCTTAGCCGCGCCTCCACGCCATACTGTGTGCTGTCCCATTGACTGCGTACCTTCTCTACTGTTATGTTAGGATGGAGACAGAGAAACGCGTTTACATGGACGGTTAATCGGGTTTATAAGTATTTTGTTTTTGTATTCGCGCATGTAAACACCATATCCTGATTTCAGAAACCGGGATAAGCCCTTATCCCAGTTTTGAGAAACCCAGTTTTTCTGGGTGGGGTACTCCGAAAGACACCGGGATACTGTTCCATGTATACAATTTATCCCAGTTTCTGGTGGCTTCCATCTACCTGTGCAGGCGCCGCTTCAGCCAGCGGACGTAACCATAGGAACGTATCAGAAACAAATAATGGCGGCAACAAAAGCGTTTCACTGCTGGAGTATGAAACAAACGTTTTGTTTTTCCAGTTATAAAATCATGTATTACGTTTGACAGCTTGACGCCTGACACCAGTCACACTGGAGAACACGTTTTAACTATAATAATCCACAGCTCTCGTCTCCCACTGAATGCGATAATAAGTGGCCTCATTATTATCAATATTATTTACATTGACGATTATGGTTGACGCAGCTACAGAAATGGAAGTTTAAATAATCGCTTGGTTTTGTAAATGTATGCCTTTGTAAATAGAACGCTAGTTAATAACCAAGATATTCTATATAATGTATACGGGGATATGAGAAACCTGTTTTCTCTGTGGTCATGCAAACACCATATCCCGAATATGATCAAAACCGGGATAAGCCTCATAACCGGGATACTCTCATCCATGTAAACGCACTGATTACGTTGGGGGAGTTGAGCAAAGATACCGAAGTCTTTAGTCAAAGATACAAAATGATCGCATTTTAATTTATTGTTTACTGCTTCTCAACAGCCTAACTAACTGTGAATATTCTTAACCTTGTATTGCATATTTATGTGTGATACTTTGTTATCTATTCCATTACGCTCAATCTATTAGTCAATGCACCCTCCCCCAAGTGGAATTCGCGATTCACATTGTGTTCCTTGAAAAAATTTATTTTTTATTTTTTTCCTCCCACAGCTGTTAAATTAGTTTGAGATTGCTGTTAAATTTCTTTGAGCAGGGGACCGTTCAGACACGCGTAAATAAATAAGCAAGGAATCTGTATTCCCCCTGAACACATATCGCTGGCCTGTGGCGAGTAAGATAGCTTTGTACTGTCGAATACAGCCTCCCCTTCAAGGTGATCTAAATCATAGCTTAGCTGACTATGTTTGAAGCCACGCACGTTTTTCAGTGATGGATGTGCGGACATCGAGGTTGGAGGTCTTGTTTTTGATGTTTTGGGCCAGTGTGAAAATGTCCTCCAACTGAGGGTGCCGCTGTTCCAAATCACCTTTAGTCACCTACAACGGACAGACACACAAATAAATACACATCAACAAGCAACAACATACAATAACAGACACACACACACGTAAACACAGACAAACATATACACTTAAACAAACCCACACACACACACAAATAGCAACACATTCAAACAAGCATATACTGTACACACACAATTAAATACAAGGACATGAACGAAAACAGATATAAAAGCATACTGTATATACTGTCACACAAATGACAACAGATTCATACACAAACACATACAGTGAACACAAATAAATACACAGACATAAAAACATAATTTGACACAAATCCGCAGTTGTCCAATCACATCTGACAACCCCCTTGTACACCTGGCGTGTTGTCCAGTCACATCTGACCTTTTACACCTGGCGTGCTGTCCAATCACACATCACCTACACCCTGGCAAGCCCACCTGCAGACGCCTTATGGTGGCCCTGATCTCGTCTGTGTCGCCCACAGTGACGATGTTGGACTTGAGCATCTGGGTGATTAGGAGGAGCCAGTCCGCCAGCTCCGTGGCCGTCTCATTGAGGTCGGCGGGGGCAACGGTCTCCGGCGTGTGGGGGGTCTGGTGGAGGGGGTCCTCGCTCTTCAGGCTGGCTATCTGAATGGCAGAGGGGACGGACGAGACTGGGGACGGACAGAAAGAAGATGACACTGGGGACAAACAGTAAGAAAGAGAGAGCAGGAATGGTCAGAGCCCTGCCAGCATTGAAATACTCTACTTAAAAAGGTATTTTAGTACACAATACAATACAAGGTATAAGGTATTCTTACAGTATCATTTATACTGTATACCTCTGTTCTGCTCAGCCTAGTGGCAATAAAGGAACACGTCTCTATTGACGATTAGCACACATTGAACTCTAAATGTCTACCCCAGCTTTTTTGTCTAAAAGGCAATTATGTGTTTTCGCTGTAGTGGCTGCCCCTAGCCCTTATAGCAAAAACATATAATTGCCACCCTTAGAAAGTAGAGAGAGGTACACGCCACAGCACTCAAACAAAACAAAGCAATGTAAGCAGGGGACAAAGCGAGCGGGGTCCCTCTAAAACCCCTGAAAGATGACCTGTAAAGTCTTTACCAAGCTGCTGGTGCTGGACCACGTGGTGTGTCCATGACGATGGTGGCGGCTGGAGTGACTCCCTCAGTCGAACATCCAGAATCTTCCAGTCAGACGCCAGTTGCTCCACCTTGTTCTGTAGACATGGGCGACCGTAGCAGTGTAAAACATTAGATTAGACCACGCCTCGGGACAAGCAATGACCACAATACAGAAAACCAGCCAAGCAACCTGGAGGGAAAATAAGGGAATATCTAAAGAGTACTGAGGTAATATAAGATCAACTTTGTGCAGAAAGTATCTGCAGTTCAGCAAACTCATTCAATTGCACTCTTTCATACAACATGGAAAACCCCGCCAAATGGAAATCCAATCAGAACTTTAACCAAACAGTAATTGCTTTTCCCTCACAACACACCACGTGGGTAAAATGTCACATTAAATGCTATTTTATGTAATTAAATGCAATTTGCGGTACATATTTGCAATTGTACAAAACGTCTCTATGGAGACCAAGACCTTTTCGTGCGGCAAGAGCTGCTGCCGCCTCTGCAGATCTATAGAGCGAGCCAGCAAGTCTTCCAGGTCTCTCTTCCTGTCCTTCATGGATGCCTCCAGAGCCTTCAAAATAGAGATAGATAATACAATGCGTTTTATACACTGCGTAATTACCATAATGTGTGTAGCCTGGCTCCGCCCAACTATTGCAGATTACAGTCTGGAAACCCTGTTTTCACCGCCACCCTGCTGGCGGTCCAATCAGGGTGGGTTAGTGAGATGACGTTGAAGTCAAGCGTGTTTAGAAATGGTGGTAGAGCTAGATGAGGCCATCAAAACAGTTACGGCTATGCTGACAGGTTCAGCGTTGTCCAAAAACTTAACCTGAGGGGTATGCCCAGTAGGAGGCAGCGACTGAACACATCTCAATGGAGCGTTGCCAGACCGTATTCACAAAGAGAATATTGGGTCTGGTTGCACCAGGCTATGATGTGTGTGCATGAACAAAAACAAAAGTCACTGTCACTGATTGACAGTTAGTTGTCCCACCTGTGCTTGGCCTGGACCGAGGCCTCTGGACACGAGGGTCTGGTGTGTGACCAAAACCCAGTCGGTCAGCCTGTTCATCCGGTCCTGGAACAAGCTATGGCTCTGCAGATTGGCCTCCACCTCCCCCACTTTGTCCAGCAGATCACGGGTCACCTACCGAGGGGGAGAATTTGGAAAGGGAGGGAAAACCGTCAAGACAGTCAAGAAGTCAATGGCATGTTGTCACGAACAGTTCCCCCTTACTTTCCCCATACAGTTCCTAAAAACTATTTACTATTCTTTTAAATGTGGAAGTAAGGGGTTTCGTTATGTGTAACAGATTTATTATGGTACGTACTGTATATTTCGTCATTACTGTTACAAACAACGTGCAAGTATGTCTGCTTAACGTGGGAATTACAATTAAAGGATTTATTGACTCAAAATCTTTATAGTTCCAAAATAACTTTGATACATTTTAATTGGAGACTCCCAATTCAAACAGACTGAATCAGTAGCAGAGGCCAGGATGGAGACCAAGATGGAGACCACCGCAGTGCGGTTTTCACCTTGCTCCAGTTGAGGTTGATGGACCTCAGCCTGCTGATTTGCTGCTCTCGGTCGTGCGGGCTCACGCCCGGTTGGGCCAGAATTTGAGGGCCGTGCTTGTTCAGCCAGCCAAGACGCTCGTTCTGCACGTCCATCTCTTCCGCTACGCCCTGCGTGGGAGATCGAAGAAGACGATGATGAATCACGGCAAACAGGAGAACAAAAAGACCAAAAGAAAAACTCCAGGAAGGAGGAACAAAGACTGAGGTTCAGACACACCGCGAGAGAAAGGTCTAGCACAATTACCGAGCGGGAAGGACGACAGACTACAATAACAGTGTTCAAAATATAGGAGACTTCAGGGGCGGTGAATTGTCTGCTTGTTACCTTGTGGTGAGCTAGCTGTGTGGTGTGTGTGATGAAACCCTTACTAATGACTAACATAATACAGGCAGCCAAGGCACAAAGAAAGAAGAACTGGAGTGGTTGGCGCACCTTGAGTTCCTGAAGGTTTTGGTCGCTCGCGGTGACGGGCAGCGACCCGACGACTCTCTCCGCCTGGTCCACCCACACGGCCAAATCCCCGCTCCTCCGAACGAGGTCGGCCAGAGCAAGGTCATCTCCAGCCAGCCTGATGACGCATACAGTACGCATGTGTCCGAATTAACCCCAGCGCACTCGTTAAAAGGTATACTTGCACCTGGCAAACAGCGGCACACTCCAGATAGCAGACAAGAGATTCGATTAGGATCACCATTTCCCCACTGCGGCCGCTCTGCGGATCGCAATGCTAACATTTGCATTGATATTATTACACTTGTACACAGATCGATCACAGTGATATGGCTGGCTGCTGTGCCCCGCTGTTAGAGAGCGGCCGCTGACACCAAATGAGGCCATTTTGCCACCATCCACGGTATGGCCCCCTTATTTCAATGGCGTCGTGCCCTCTGCATTGCCACGGATACACTACCGTACCTGCGCTGTCGGCCCAGCACCTGGTGCTGGACGGCCTTCCAGCGCTGCCCGAGGACTTCCAGCTTCCCCTCCAGCAGGGGCCCATCGGGTGGCGACAGATGCCCGACGATGCGCTCCCCTGTGCAGGTCAGCGCTGCCAGGGCGGCCTGGTGACTGGCCAGGCCTTCCTCCAGCTCCTACACGGCAGTGGAGAGGGGAGGAGGAGGAGGAGGAGTCAGGCATTCATCGCACATATGCAAGAGACAAATCCCCCGGGGTGGGAAGGGTCGAGCCTTGTCTCCTCGATCTCTTCCACAAAGGGAGACTTGACCTGGCAAGGCAGACCCATCCAGATGAGAGCCGGCTACGTGGGTTAATTGATTAGTCAATTGCCCTCCGCTTGACCTCCAACACACTGGAGGGAGCTGACAAAAGAAGGTACCTCTGCGATGGAGCCGTTAAAGGCCGTGTGGCAGGGTTGTCAATAATAATAATTACGCTTTCTGTGAGTCTCCGTTGCAGAAAAACAATAGTAATGAACGAGGGCCATTTAAATCATTTCCCCTATACTGTGATCTTCCACTCACATTTCATTCCTTTCCATCTATCACGGCGTGTATTGTAACCAGTTTGGCGCATAGTGTGTTTGTACATTAGATGCAGTATAAAGTTCATATTGTTCTTCCCCTAGGAAGAGGGCTAAGAAATTAAAATATAAATCTATTTCCTCTTATCAAATGCTTCCAGCTGCTTGCTCAGTACTACTGTAAATATATTACAGCTACATAATTGAAGCATAGAGATAGTTGTGTTTACAATAATAAACTTATGAATTAGTTATCATTTCCTTAATAAATGTTATAATGCACAGTATATGATGTCAACAAGCACACTGTTAATGAGTTTTATTACTTTTTAAATTAAGAGCAAATAAGAGTATGTATTGTAACACACACACACACACATAAACACACACACAGACAGACACACAGAAACACACAGAGATATACACACACACAGACAGACACAGACACACAGACAAAGACACACACACACACTCCCTCTCTGACCTGCTGATGCTGCCGAGCCATGCCCAGGTCCAGCTGTCTGTCAGGGCCCATGCTCTCTGACAGCAGGCTCTCTGTGTGGGTCAGCCACTGGTCCAGGTCGTTCACATCACAGTGGAACTGTCTCCATTCCTCTACGGCCCGGTCAAAGCTCCTGCAGCACAACAGGGAACCACGCACACAGCGGCACTTCCTTATTTACCTTTTATGGCATCAATAGCAGAAGCAACATCGTTGAGTTGGTCTTGTTCGGCTATTTTATGACCCTTTGATACTCCGCTGTTACACTGTTAGCAACCAGACGAATGCTGTTTTAGTGGCCACATGCATCGGTCTATGGATTATGTATCATATGTAATACATGTGAGGTCTGGTAATGTCTCAGTAGTACTTTGCACATAAAAGATTGATATAAAGATAACTTGTTTTTTTAACATTAAAAGCATTTGCAACACACTAACTCACTTCTCATATGGATAATTAAAGCTTTGTTCATAGTTGATGGCCTTGTTAATGAATCAACATATACTGTATAAAAATGTGTTCTACTTCTATAATGATGAAGAGATACAGGTATTTTCTAAAAGGTCTTTTCATTCATGTTTCAGAGCATGGATGCTCAGTGTTCCATAATGAGGCAAATGTTTGAAAGAAGGAAGTCTGTTCTCCAAAGTGACAATCCGGTTTCTCCACTGGGAAACTTATATTCCCAAAAATGAGAAAAGAAATAAATACAAAAAATGTTTCTTCACATTTTCATCGCCCTTTTTCTGACCGCCATTAAAAACATGTGATTGCTTTGGATGTCGTGGCACCTGATAAGAGCGAAACGCCTAGAGTCAAAATACTGGATAAGACAGAAAAGACCCAGAAGCTGATTGCATGAAATACAAAATACACATTATCATCACAGAATGTCCCCTTTGTGGCTCTTTAAATGAATCATAAAGACATGGCTGAATATGTTTTGCAGTCATTTCTATCAATAGAGTAAAAATGTTAAGCTGAAAGGTTGTGATTAACAGACAACATTTGTTAACATTATGTAAAATCTTCAACATTGCCTTACTATCTTGTGTATTTCAGCACGCACGCACGCACGCACACACACACACACACACACACACACACACACACACACACAGTATTCGGCAAATGTTTATGCCCAAGGAACTGCATATATACGGTAGTCATCAAGGTCATGTTCCTGTAGTGCTGCAGTATGCGTTTGTGCGTTTTGTGTGAATGCGTGTGTTTGTGTCAGATAGAGAGATGAAAGACGACATTTAGGGCGAGTGATAAAGCACATATGTGCATGATTGTTTACGCCAGAGAATATGTTTTGATAATAATAAATACAGCATATCTATATACAGTGTGTGTGTGCAATCTGCATGCACACACACACACAGAGCTGACATTTAATATGTCAGATCGTATCCAGGAAAAATATGTGTCTGTTAAAGCTACATTGGTTTTACGCACAATTTTGCCTCGTAAAAAGTAAAGAAACTATAAGTTCTTAATAAATTCCTTAATTTTGCTTTAAAATTATAACAACCTTATTACTGTAAGTTGGTCGTAATATAGTAAATGCGTGCTTTCACCTGATGTGTGTGTGTGTGTGTGTGTGTGTTGTGGTGCACACACCCTTTGCGGTGGTTGTACGTGCGGTTGAGGCGGTCCCACTGGGCGTTGAGCTGGGCGAGGGCATCACCCATCTGTGCCACCTCGCTGGCCGAGGCGTCCTGGATGGCATCTGGCTGCCTCTCGTGGATCGCTGTCACCCGGTCACCCAAATGCTCAAGACCCTCTTGGATGTTCTGAGAGAGGGAGGAAAAGAGAGAGAGAGAGAGAGAGAGAGAGAGAGAGAGAGAGAGAGAGAGAGACGGAGAAATTGTGAGGTTATTACATTACACTATATTTTAATCTTCCTCTGGAAATAAGGTATAGGCAAGCAATTCTGAAAACCCAAGAGAAAACTGGTCAAACTAAGTGTGGGACTATTTCAAATAATGTAAAGTAATGCAAGCTTTAGAGCTTATAAGCAGGCCCATGTCAAGGGTCAAACCCATGGTCTGCCTGCTGGCAATCAAACACACAGACCACTGTAACGTGTCTGGCACCATCTTGAAATGCCAATGAACAAGAAATCGAATGTAAACTAGCCAATAGTTATTGTACATGTCGATGCCTCTCTCTCTCTACAAGTCCTCTACAGGTGTGCTAACCCACCCTGAGTGTGTCCTCCTGGCTGGAGAAGTCCTGGTATAGCCCCCCGCTGAGCTCTGAAGAGTTGAGCAGCAGCTCGCTGTCGGCCATGGCCAGCAGCACCTTGTTGATGTCCAACAGGTAGTCACAGGAACTCGCTCTAGAGGAGGACGTGCCGCGCTCCACTGGTGCCATCTGCTGGCCACACTGCAGATGGCGGAGATAAAATAGCGAGGAAGAATCGGTTTGAAAAAAAAAAGACGTGTAAGAAATATATTGCTTTTATATTAAAATAAAGCTTAGCGGATATTTAATTTGCTAGACAGTATAATATAGATTGTCAGCCAATTTGACGGGATAATGCACAAGACTGCTTAGATACAACCAAGTTTAGGTGTGTGCGTGCGTGCGTCACCTCAGCAGACAGGTTGCTGGTCTGTTCTGTGACGCTGTACGAGGAAGAGAAATCTACTACCTCCACCTGTCTGCTCCTCAGGATCCTCAGCTCCTAAAAACACACACACACACACACGCACACACACGCCGACGCACAAGGCCACTCAAGAGTAATTCGTCTTTAGGTGAGACTAAATTTGAGTGCTGCATAAGCAGTAAAATGCTCCTTAATGTAAGGTCTTAAACATCCTTCTTACAGCTGTTATACAGTACTAATAGAGACATTGCACTTTAACTGTTACATTTTGACATATCACTATTATAATAATGTCAAGGTCACAGCTGGTGGCTAAACTGCCGATTCGGACCTAATAAACGTCAAACCTTGATTAAAATATTTAAATCACATCGGACAAAGATGTCCCTTTAGTGAAATAAGTTAAATGCAGATGTTGATAATTAGCATAACTAACTAAATCTACCCAGCTCGGGGGTAATAAAGTCCAACTATCTGATATCAGTTATATTATAATCAATTATTAACCAAATATAAAACAATAATTTAACTGAAAGGGCAACATAAATAATCGGTTCCTTGCGTTTAAACCGAAGTGTCTCTCACCCACCCTATGAGCAGAGTACTGGCTCTGTAGCCGTAGCAACAGGAGTCTCAGCTCATCTCTCTGGGCCTCCTCTGTCGTCTGCAGCACCTCCTTTCCTCTCCTCAGCAGCTCCTCCACCTCGGCCTTCTCCTCCTCCATCTGGGGGAGAGAGACGGAAGGTCAAAGGTTAAAGTGAGACGGGAAGAAAGTCTAGGATTTAACCCAATTGGAGACAGAAGTCGGAGATATTTGTGAACTAACATTTGTTTTGTCCATTAATATCCAGTACAACTGAGCACAGAGGAGGTCCGTCTGAGCTATCTTAAAAAGTGTGTGCTGGGCTGTGGGGGGGCGGTGGACTTCCTGCCTGGGGCATTGACCTTGCTCGGGATTGGTTGTTCGTTTTGTGTGCAGCCTCATAAACAGTGATAACAGAGGGAGTTTTGCACTTGGAATGACCTTGGAATGCCAAGACACAACATAGCATGCCACACTTTCACTGTATATGGCGTGCGACAGGGCATACATTGAAGGGCTCATTAAAACACAGGAGGAGAATACCTTGTGACGCTATCTTTGTGTTTGTGTGCAATAAAAACCTTTAAAGTTTAAATCAACAATAAAATAAACAGCGTCATTATCTAAAGAGTAAATAACTTGGGAGATATAATAAGCCACAATCACCCAGAACTACTTAAGGAAGTACAGCTCACCATTGTGCTTAAACAAATGAACAGCATGTACTGTAGGAGACTGTATACTGTAGGCCTGTACCTTGTCGTCATCCAAGACCTGTGTTGGCTCCTGCAGTTGCAGGGCCTTCAGTCTGTCCTGCAGTTCTACCCGAATGTCCTGTACCTCCATGGTATTCCGAGAGGCAACAGCAGCAGCCTGACTCTGGACCTCCGTCTGGGTCTGCTGGAGCTGAAGAACCTTAGGAAAAAAAAGCACTGTAATTAATAGTGCATAAACAGCAAATGAGGTTGAATTAGACCAGAGTAAGCATTTTTCAGGCGCTCTACAATGTTTGTCCTCATATTGTGTGAACCGAGCGTGTCCTTGTTCGCTAATTAAGCCCTTTGTAATTACGTTTATGTGGCCGCAGTAGATAAAAATAAGTTCAAAAGCTTTTTCCGTACCTGCTCAGGTGTGTGTGCAGTCAACTGAACACCGCCTGACTCCAGACTAATCATCATCTGCATGGCCACGCACACAAGAAGCGAAATATAATATCACATCAATCACAACAAACAATAAAATAACAACAATACGTTGGACTGTAAAACACATCACACGTGGCTTCTGCAGTGATATATATACGGGCACCTTGGCTGTTTTGATGTGCTGGGACACTTTGTCGAAGTTGCGGTTGAGTTCACCAAGTTTAGGCTCCACCACGTCTCGGCACGCGGGCCCCCTGCTGGTCATCAGGATAATTGCCTGGTCCCTGACACTGTCCACACGCAGACTGAGGTCCTCCAGTTCCTCTAGCATGCGCTGAACATGCGCCACACAGCGGTTAATACACATAGCTCTCCATGCAAAGATACATGCATTGGTGTGATTACATTACAGAAAACAGTCCTGGGTTGAAACCGTATTCAAAACGCTTTAAAATTAAATGTACTGTATATGTACAGTTGCAAGAAAAAGTATGTGAACCCCTTGGGATTACGTGGAGTTTTGCATGAATTGGTCATAAAA
>JAODOY010084139.1:0-14587 GCA_025399855.1 Forbesichthys papilliferus
GAAGCACTTTGTGTTACATGAATTTGTATGAAAAGTGCTATATAAATAAAGATTGATTGATTGATTGATTGATTACAGTCTCAAATGGCTTTACAAGCCCAAATTTCACATAGAACCAACACCCCCTGAACCTGTCATCCCCCGGGCAACGAAACTCTTCCATTAAAAACGCCATAAGGATTAATAGGAAGAACTCTTGGGAAGGAGGAAGCCATTAAGCCACATTAAGTCCATTACGGTTAGGATGCAATATGTGTCGATAGGACGACAATAATTAGCTATTGTACTAAATGCATCACATTGTGCATGAGAACTAACACATTGTATATATTAAATACATTTGAGTAAATTATAAGGTCCATCAAATGTAATAATGACTGACCACAGGAGGCTGTGTCCTGGTCCCAGTTAGAGCCATGTCTGTTCAGGTCAGAGGCTGTGTCCTGGTCCCAGTTAGGGCCATGTCTGTTCAGGTCAGAGGCTGTGTCCTGGTCCCAGTTAGGGCCATGTCTGTTCAGGTCAGAGGCCTGAGAAACATTTACTGTATTTCATATTTAGCATCATATTACTTGCAAACAAAAGGGCTCAAGACATCTGAACTGTATGTGAAAAGCCACATGTATTTGCACATAATTTAACCAAACAAGAAAAATGCCAAAACAGATAAGACACCAGATATTTGTGTGTCAGATGATTCGGAGACACTAACAGAAGACAGTTATTTCTGCTAGTGCACAATGCTAGCACTCAACAAGCAGAAACCAGAAGCTCCTTCTTAGCACTTCTCAGTGTCACAAAGTGCATTAGAGGTTCAGATGAAATTAGTTTCTAACTTCAAAAGAATGAACGATAACAGGATGAAAGAGACGGAATGATAAAAGGATTTGGCTCATTGGATCAGCTGACATCAGTCTTTACAGAAATCAGTAGGATTAAAATGCAATAATGCATTCTTCTGGCGAGAAAATTGGACTCCATATGGGTCGCTGAGGTTGGCGTCAACAAAATGTACCTCCCTTCACGGAGCTCCACGATGTTAATGACTAAAAAGACAAGATAACCACAACATCTCATGAGATATCATGAGATGCTGATGTTGCAAATTGCTACATTTTATTGTTGTATTGTGCAATTCATTTTTACAGTCTGCTGTCCATTTAAAAGCCTGTTTATTCAGCCCTCAAAGTTGCTGCCAAGTAACTTCATTTAAAATGATATACTTAATGACCAAGTAATTGATTTACTGAGATTGTTTAGTTAACAGAGTATTTATGAAATCGAATTTGACCAAATGGTGATCATTTGTCAAAATGCTCATCTCGATTGGCAGCACCAGTTTCCATGATTTAAATTATCCACATCTGCTCAGAGCAAGGCGATCCAGAGGGCACTTACATTTTAACGCTGCAATTTTACTCTGATTGAAATTACTTTGGCTGTTAGTACTGCCCAACAAAGACCAGTCCAGTTGTGATTAAAACTTCTGTGAAAATAGTCAAAAGATAATGCTAAAACTAAATTATTTTGCCAAACCAAATCATATATCATTATCACACTTAAAGTAATTTACGTTAACACATGTGCTCTTTGTAAAGCCATTACAATCAGGGCAATCGAGAAAAACACAACCTTCTTGTGTTCAAATTATAATAGCTGTACCACAAGAATTTTGTTTTTAAATAGTGGATTATTAAATCAGTGTACATGCCTAGTTTGTCCTACCTTGACCTTTCCTAAATTGCCATATCCTACATGCTTGTATTTATAATTTCAATGATGCAATTGTAAATACAGTATATTTAGATTGTTTGAGGAATATGCAGTAAGAGGACATACTGTACATACAGGGATGTGTTTCTAACTATTGGTTCAAAATACTAAAACCACTGCAGAAACCCACTATGCCTCAATATAAACAGTTGAGACGCCTGTGAGCAAGACACTTAATACTCCAACAATCCCCTCGGAGCAGAAGGCCAATTTGGCAACTCCTCGCAGCGACTGTGTGTAGCTTTATTACACATCTAAAAGCTGGGGGATGCTGAAAAGGCTGTGTGCTCTCCAGGCACTCTGTGAATAAACATTTTAAAACTGACATATGCTCCTGACCTGCTCATCCGACGGGTCCAACTTCCGCTGTGCAGCCAGTTTAACCCGAAACACTGATTAACTCGCTGCTGATTAGACGGTGGCAACACTTCAAATCTGGCAACCCAATTAATACTTGGCTCACTGGCCAAGCACCGGTGTTTGTGTGCCTATTTGTGCATCTGTGTGTGTGAAGATCTCTGGAGAGTCGGTGGAAACACTCAAAGACAAAATGATATGGGAGCGTGGGGGGAGGGGGATGGAAGGGAAGGGGATGGGGGGGGTTAAAGACGAATTAGGGAGGAGGAGAGAAAACAGCTCAAACTTACCATGCAAACAGTCGACGGGTCTTTCAGACTTTGAATTAATTGCTGAAATGATGCCAGGCCTCACACACACACAAGGCTTTGAAAATCTGTTTGATGAAGCAAATGTAAAAAAAAAAAAAAACGACTGGTTTGTGTGCTTGCATGCCTTGGTACATGCATCCAACTGTGATTGGTCGATAATTAGGCCAAGGAAATGCTCACCTCTAGTACAGACAGACACACGCACGCACACACACAGCCTTAAAATAGGTCAGTCGTCAGAAAGGTCAATGGCGAAACTCTCACAATGCCAAGGTATCACGCTGCGCACACTTGTCCAGTGTAGGAGGTGAGGGGGGCATATAGAGAGAGAGCGATAGGATGATTTAAAGGGGAGGGTTGAATTGAATGGGGCATCAGGCAGCTATGGAGCACCATACATTCCCTGCTTTTCCAGGTTGCCCACAAACAGATTCATATCACCGTGGTCGGCTGCCCTTCTGAAATACAAATTGTCCTTGTGATCCACCACAACCCTCACCACTTATTGCCCCTTAGATGGTCCCTAGTGTTGCAGCCTACTGCTAGTAGCTAATTAATGGAAATGCACTGCTTAAGAAGAACCCCTACTTGGCTCAAAAGGGATGTACTCAAGCAGTGTTCACAAGATGATTCCAGCCAAAAACAGACCTCTTGTGTTGCATACATCCGCATTTCCATTAACGCCCACGTAGCCCGAGCCACAATATTATGCTGTGTTGCAAAACCTTTGGGGGGAATTCAAAATTAGGTTGGTTTGGTAAACATGGAAACTGAGATGAGTGCAAGAGAAGGTTAGTGTGTGTACTGCATGTTCACGTTTTGCAAGTTCACTTTATAAACTTAAATTAAAAAGGCAATATTAGCTACATGAAAGGGCAGCACAGTGACTGTTTATCTACTAATTGCTAACCTTCACAGCTTGCAAACTGCTTTTTTAAATCTGTTATAAATATTCGATAACATTAAATTAAATGTGTCTGGCATGCTACTGTAGCTCATGTTCACATTAATGGAGGGCACTAGCATGAAACATATTTAGGTATATCTATCCATATCATAGCCTACTCCCCTTCCAATCTAAACAGTTTGTATCTAAAAGGCACAACTGAGGTAATATTTAATGAATGCATTCACGATTGTCAGGGGGAGAATCCTGTGCAAAACATAAATAATATAAAACTTGGCCCATGACAGATTTCCTTGGAGTGTGTGTGTGTGTGTGTAACTATTCCGTGAGCATGTGTTTAGACCATTAATTATGTAACAAACCAGAGGTAGCTGCATAATCACAAACTCGGTTGACTCACAATAAATTAAATTGAGACGCGCACAAAAGAAATCGATGTAAAATAGGTAAAATAATTCAAATAAGGCAGTAGTTTAGTAGTAGCAATGACAATTAAGGTTGTTTATTATTTGACCAGAGTAAAAATTCAAAGGTTTTATCTATAACATATGATCCATGATGGAATCTAAAATTCATAATAACCACCCCTCCAGACAGGTAATTTGTTTCCCAAACCAAATAGTCTCTGAGCAATTCTCTGGTTTGTAAGCCCTGTAGCTGTACTTTACCTTCCAGCAAGCAAACGGAGGGAAGGATGGATGAAAAAGACAAAGCCGTACTTTGTGTGCTGTTGTCTTGTTTGTAAACGAGCTAAATCCTCTACAAATGTAGATTGTCTGCCACATGTATAAATTGTTTCATGACTAAGGCCTGGGCAAAGTCAGGCCCGGGGACCCGGTGCGGCCCATTGAAACAATGTATCTATAATTATTTGACAAACTGCAGAACTTCTAAGGCTGTGCCTTAAAACACTGCATCAAGAGAGAATATAACTGACTTTTATTATGAAAATGTATTCAGAAATGTTATAGGGAAGTAAACAATGTTAGCTATTGTGTGTGTATTATTGTATTTAAAACATTTTAACATGTTGGTTAAAAAGAGTCATGTAGCCCGTGATGTTCTCAATGTGGCCCCCCAGTGAAAATAACTGGCTATACCTGCTCTTGGACCAAACAGAATTATTATGAAATATCAATATTCGGAAGGACGGAGAAATACGATTTTTTTTTTTAGCATTTGGTCTTTGAGGTAGGAGTTCGGTGTTAGCTGACTATACCTTTTTAAAAAATCAAATACATTTTTTTTAAAAGTGATGTGATTTGAATAACAGACCTGAAATTACATTTCAGATGCTTGTGACTACCCACACATTTGTAACCCAGGAAGATCAGATTGGTTGGTCACTAAGGTAAGAATGCGTACACTGTAAAGTATGTCTGAGAGACCTTTAAGACCTTGTTTCACAATGTGACCGTGAAACATGCAGTACAATCACAAACGTGGGAGAAATAAAAACAACATTTTAATTAACCAGCCAGTATAAAAGATGCATTCAGCAAGAGTGAAAGACAAGCATTCCAGTTCAACAGCTACATGTAAAATTAAAGGAATACTGGCAAGGGTTTAAGTAGTCTGTTTTGGTTCATCAGTTTATGCCATGGCATTCATCTTAAAGTCACCATGACACATTAGGTGATAAGCATTAGCAATAACCTTGATCTTGTTAAGTCTAACAATCCCTAATTACTATTCAGGGTCATTTTTTAAATAAAAAACATTATGTGTATTGATTGATAACCTGTCATACATACACAACAGTTTAAATGTGCATAACGCTAAGAGACAACTACACACATGCCCCCTGCTGGTACAGTACACACAATACATATCTAATACCCTCCTACTGGGAACTTGTATTCTTGTACATGGTTAGGCCAAAAGACCAATTACCGGATACACCAGTACTGTATGTGGGTGGTGTGTGTCTCAACGTTATGACTGTGGCTTCATGGGAGCGCACTAATCATGCACAAACTCAGCACAGGGAAACAGGGAGATGGGGAGAGAACAAGAGGAAAACAACGCTGGTGTTATGCGGACAGTGAAACCAACTCCACAGCACTGTGTGTTATTGTGAGTGAGTTGCAACCTTTTTTGGAAGCAAGCTAATTGGAACTGGTTCAGGTCAATATATTTACAAGCACACTTTCTTTTTAGATCATGCATGATATTAGGACCACAACTGAATGCTATGAGGGGTAGTCAACAAGGATACAACTACTGTAATGCTGTGGAAGTAACTTTGTAAATGTCGTATTTTCCAGAGGGAGTTTCCTTTAACCACTGTCACGACCTGCTCACAGGGCTGGCAAAAAGAAGGTGGCATCCACACTTTAACTAAAAGATCAGTTAGTCAGTAATGTGTGCAATGTTATGGTTTGGTGAACCTGTACAGGTATATGACACGCAAACCAAATCCTAACTCAAACAAACCAAACTAGCCAGGATTAGATTAGTAATCTCGGGGGCCCCTGGGCACTAACGTGTGCCCCCCCCCACCACATCTCATCTCATCCGTAACACCTACACGATAACAAATATTTACACCCAGCAAACTGCAGGCACCTGACAGAACATTCGCCCCACCAGACCAGACTATGCACGTGCATGCACACAACATACTTATTTGAACTTCCAGTCAAGCTGGTATGTCAAATCACCTAGCGGCAGTCCAGCTGAGCAGGCAGCAAGTATGCCTGTCCTGTTCTCTTGATCGAACAGGACAGTCCATCTTACTTACAAATCACAAGACAATGATACAATGAACTAAAGCATCCCTAAGCAGTGTATTGCTCAAGACTATGGCAATATATTGTCTTAAACATGACTGAACAAACAACAACAATTCCATCACACAACACAGCTGGGAGCAGGTTGCAAAAGGTCAGAAAGTGAGCTAGTAAACTTTAAGAAACTGCAAAAGCCAACAAACTGCACTTGACCAACTAAAGCTCACACAGGCTTATATCAGCATCACACCATAATTATGCAATACACGTGTTATGCAAACAGCAAATATACTCTACAAAATCGAATTATCTGGTCACACAATCAAAACAGATTATGAGCCTACTCAAGTTACAGATAGCATAATAGCACTTACATTTAGTTCTTCTTTCTAGATGTTCCCTTCGCAAAGTTGCAGATCAAGTCCTCTTTGTCCAGTCAATGAACCTGCGGTGGCGTTACCTTGTTCTGTTTGCTTTTTCGGTGTCGCTTTTAGTCTTCACTCTAGTTAACTACCGTTAGTTGAGGCTGAGCTTATAGCTGGTAACAGAGCTTTTCATTTGTAGCTTGCTCTAGTTGACTACCGTTAGTTGAGGCTGAGCTTATAGCTGGTAATATAGCTTTTCATTTGTAGCTTGCTCTAGTTAACTACCGTTAGTTGAGGCTGAGCCTTTTCCACCCCCTTTTGGGTTTTTTGCGCAAACAAGGGTATTACATTTTTTTTTTACAGTTCCACTCACTTTTTCAACCTGTGAGCATTGAGTTACAAAATAATGTCATTGTTTGAATCTCAACTCGTCAGAAAAGCTGATACTGAATCAGTACAATGTAAACCACCTGCTATGGCTCTATGCCCACCCACCTAGCAGTCTATGCACAAACAATGCATTGCAGACTGCGCACAATCAAGGCTACCTGTCCGACATATAAAACAGACAATTATGATACCTCATTTTTTTGTAAACAACGTTTATTGTATTCTGATTCAATAACTATCAAGCTCTTGTGTAGACTTCGATGTAAAGATAATTGAAAAAAAATGTAATAGTTTTTTTTTTCCTCCCACCATTGAGGGCATGTGCCCAGATTGCCCATATGGTAGAGCCAGCCTTGCTACTAGCAAAGCCATTTCTCTCTGGTCAAACATCATACAAATAGCAGAGCTTCCTCACCCCTACAGGTGTCATCCATTACTCCTAACGAGCTGGTCAGATGTCTCAGGTGTTGTCACAACCACCCCACATGACATACCAGCCATGTCCCATATGTGTGCACTGCCACACTGAAGAATGTTTGCCCAGCAAGATGCCTTGGAATTGTGAGAGTTTGTGTTTCACGTTGTATTTAATGTAAAGGTCAATGTTAAAAGGTGTAGTGAGCACTGTCAACCTACTGTAGCTTACACATCTTATTCATGACATCATGCTACTATCTTTGATTTGTCAAAGGAATTGCTACACAGACACTTTTACAATTCCCCTTCAAGCTGGTGTTAGATTTAATTTAGAAATAGACTTTGGAAATGCAATAAGAGCTTGCTGAAAAGTATAATTTTGAAAATAAACCCAAAACCCCACCTGCTCCTCTTCATGAGTCAATTGGTCTGCCATTGTGAAGGTACAATTGCTGGACCACGTAGAGAAACAAAGCCCCGATTGGTCCAAAATCTTTGGGTAATTGAGGCAGGGTCTATCAACCACAGCAGATATTCCCACAGAGCAGTCACGGATATCTGACGGAGGTCTATGATACTTCTAACAAATTACACTAGAAGTATAGCTCTAAAAATCATACCTACAGCTCCTTGAAGTGCCATTCATTATTGTTTGATGCCATTCAGCAGCATTTTAAACTGCTGCAGTACACTAAGTAACTAAGCTACTAACTAGCTATGGATACATATGGGCACCAGCAAGGGCAGAATATTCATACGTCAAGCATCTTTTTGGCAACCTTTCTGTGGCGAGAGTGTAAGTCTATGGGGTGCTGTCGATTGTCATGAGCTGGAATTTTCCATCTCAGGTGGCATTTGGGAATTTTTGCTATTCCATCTACTTGTCTAAACTAGGCGTTGTTACAGACAGACAGACAGACAGACAGAGTCTGCCCAGGCAACAACACCCATGGCAACATGCTGATCATTCTAATCATGCCCAGTCTGTAATCAATGATAACAGGCGCTCTCTCGCAAACATAAATACATATGCATAGGACAGAGTCATTTACATTCCACCGCACACACCTTTACTCACACACACAGTCAAATGCACTCTGTTTAGATCAATAATTCCAGAGATGAACCATATAGCGAGATCAATAGACTCATAAATCACAAGATTAAAAAGAGATGACAGGGTCAGGCAGTGCGTACGGGGGTTTGTTGCTCTGTGTATTACGTGTCGGCTTATATTTAAAGGTTACAGATAGGTTTCACCAGCCTGTGTGTGCTACAGTGTGTCTCTGATATACTGGCATCGATTGAGGTAACAGGGGTCACATTGTATACACCTGTTTGTCCTTGTGTGTGTGTCTTTGCCAGATATCTCATTTAGGGGTTATGAATAGAGGTCACACAGAATAGTGAGTCTGTTTGTATTGACAGAATGGCGACAAAAACATTATCTTTTATCTCATACATACATACAAGACTATAATTCATAATTTATCCTGTCATTATTACAGTATTTTAACTCTAAAGCCAGCACAAAATAACAGTCTAATAATATAATAGTCTAATAATAATAGTCTAAAGAGGCATCACCCATAGCAACAACAACCCATGTTTGTGACATGACAGGTAGTATGTACTGAAACTTCACAGTCAAAGGATAGAAGACTTGCAGGCCAAGGTTTATTTCAATTCTTCATATAAGAATGTACATTTCAGTCAGGCCCACTATAGTCAAAAAAAATATTCTTTTACATTTGCAGTTATTTATATTTGGCAGTATGGCTCTGTTCTGGGAGCTCCCTGCTCTTGCAGGTCCATGCATGGAAAGCCCAAGGTAGGGAGAGCTGCACAAGACCCCCAGGTTCAGAACAGAGCAAGCATAATGACAACACCAACAACACATTGATCAAGAAGACATAGTGTGAAAGGAGGAGGTGGTTTGCAACAATGCTCGTGGAGGAAGAGTCAAGAATGGGTCTGGGCTGAGGTCATTGAGCTCAGCAATGAGCTGATTGAGATCAGCTGACGATTGAGATTGTGCATGGCCGGGCTTGACTTTGTGGCCTGCCTGAACTAAAGCTATGCTCAATTTTAGCATTACATTTAGTAATAGTATTTAAAAACCCCAGTGAAACAAACTGAGCATGTGTCGATATTAGTGTATGTCTGTGGAATTGAGCAGTTGGCAACATGGTGTATCCTTTCAATTATTTTGTTTTAAACATTTAACATTACACCAATACACCCTTTTAACACATAATGACAACACAAATCTTTATTTTATACAGCATATCAACAACTTTATTGTAAAGGGGCACAGCTCAAGTTACACTGTTTATCCTCTCCTTGTATGATTTACCCTGCTGGGTGGCAAGGTCGCCAGATTAGTACCTGGGGTCCGCTAAAAGAGGTCGGGCAGGAAACATGAGTCTTTTATACAGTTCCAGGTGTGAGCGGAATAGACCATTGTGTGGAATTCTGCAGGGGAGTTTCTAAAATGCAGATACTATGTATTTTATTATATTTATCTATTTTAATGTTTACCTTTGAAATGTCTACAGTGTAATATAGGAAATACATCTGCCAATATGTATAAGAACTGCTAAATAGGTGCATTTTATTGTCAGCTGTTGTATTTATACAGTGTACAGTAAGGATTGGACTCTGTTGACATCCACTAAGGAAGTAAATGGGTAGAGGAAGGAACACTTTGAGGAACTTCTGAATCCAACTAACATACCCTCTATGGTAGAGGCAGAGTTGGAGGCTGGTTGAAGTCACTGAGGTTGTCAAACAACTACGTAGTGGCAAAGCCCTGGGGTTGATAAGATCTGTCTTGGGACAGAAGACAGATCCTGGAGGGGGCCTTGGAGTATGCCCTTCCAGTTAACATGTGTTATGTGTATCTGGAGAGGGTGTATGACCGGGAGATACTGTGGGAGGTGCTGGGGGAGTATGGGGTGAGGGGGTCCCTTCTAAGGGCAATCCAATCTCTGTATGTCCAAAGCGAGAGCTGTGTACGGATTCTCAGCAGTAAGTTGGACTCGTTTCAGGTGGGGGTTGGCCTCCACCTGGGCTGCAGATTGTCACCAATCCTGTTTGTGATTTTCATGTACAGGATATCGAGGTATAATTGTGTTGGGGAGGAGGTTGGACTTTGGTGGCCTGGGGATCTCATTGCTGCTTTTTGCAGATGATGTGTTCCTGATGGCATCATCGGTCTGTGACCTCCAGCACTCACTGGATCGGTTCGCAGCCGAGTGTGAAGCGGCTGGGATGAAGATTAGCACCCCTAAATCTGAGGCCATGGTTCTCAGCAGAAAGCCGATGGAGTGCCTACTCCGAGTGGGGAATGAATCCTTACCCCAAGTGAAGGGTTAAAGTACTTGTTCGTGAATGAAGGGACATTGGAGCAGGAGATTGGCCGGAGAATCGAAAAAGCAGGAGCGGTATCGCTTTACCGCACCTTTGTGACGAAGAGAGAGCTGAGCCAGAAGGCAGCTTTCTGTCTACCAGGCAATTTTCGTTCCTACCCTCACCTTTGGGCAAGAAGGGTGGGTCATGACCAAAATTACTAGATCACGTGGCCAAAATGGGTTTTCTCAGGAGGGTGGCTGGCGTCTCCATTAGAGATAGGGTAAGAAGCTCGGCTATCCGTGAGGAACTCGGAGAAAAGCCGCTGCTTTTTTGCTTTGAAAGGAGCCAGATGAGGTGGTACGGGCATCTGGTAAGGATGCCACCTAGGCGCCACCTCTAGGGAGGTGTTCCAGGCACATCCAGCTGGGAGGAGGCCTCGGAGAAGACCCAGGACTAGGTGGAGAGATTATATCTCCACATTGGCCTGGGATCCCCCAGTAAGAGCCTGCTAATGTGGCTCCGGAAAGATAAGTTTGGGGGTCCCTGCTGCTGCCCCCGCGACCCAACTACAGATAAGTGGATATGGATGGATGTTGTATTTATGAAAGATCTTCCCCAGGGGGAATATGTGGTACAGTCACCCTATTTATAGATTCAGTGGGCCTTCAAAAAGGGTTGGCTCGATATAGAGTGAGGTTCCTTTGTGTTTGACTAGTTATTTTGTTAATTTGAGGCAGAGAAGGGTGGTATTGTAACCCCAGTTTGTATATAGATTTACTATATCTTACCTTGGTTGATTTTTCCCCGTAGTCTTTTCGTCATGCCGAATAATGTGTCTGTGCTGGATGGCAGTCTCCTGAAACAGGAGGCTTGACAGGAAGCATCAGAAAAATGTTCACCATTTACAAAGACATCCATATGCATAACGTGGGAATTATATTTTTTAAAGGTCAACTGAAAGTCAAGAAGAAAATGAGGTTGCAGGTTTCTCTCAGAGCAGCATGCCTGCAACACATCAAGTTATCTTGTATAGCTTTAAAGAAACATATCCTTGGCTTTCACACAGCATGTTTACAGCTCTCCGGTCCGGTTCTCGCTGAGCAGTTTTGGTAGAACGAGAGGCGCTTCCCCTGTACCTTCTCTCCTGCTTCTCCCTCTAACTCCACTGTATTCTCTCTCTCTCTCTCTCTCTCTCTCTCTCTCTCTCTCTCTCTTGAGATATTGCACCTGTCTGCTTAGGTGAGACACAGCTGTCTCCAGCCGCACGCAGGCACACGTGCATACACACACGCACACACACGGCCAAACACAACCTGCATATAAAGATATATAGACATGCATGCAGGAACAGAAATGTGTGTGTGTGTGTGTGGACATCTATGCACAGAACACAACCAATTCCCACCCCCACAGCCTTGTGTGGCTAATGTGTTGTTCCTGACACATGGCGGATGGCTTGTTAAAAACAACATCTGTCATGTATTTTCTGGCCAGCCGTAGCTTTTCTCTATTTGTGACGTGAACAACACGTCTTGACACACACCCAGACAGACACGGGACATACATAGGTCATCAATATCACTCTCAACACACACACACTACAGTTCAATACTTCACATTGAGCCTTTCAGTCCATCAATGCTATGCATTGCCATGGTAACTAAGCGGTGTACTGCTCAGATGACAAGGTAATGAGGTTTAGCAGTGCGATATACAGTAGAGCATGTTTACCCTGTCACCAATCTCATCAAGTAAACCTTGGTTCATGACAGGGGGGTATTATCAGTCTGAAGTCTAAGGTACATTGGAGAATGAACATTGAGTTGGCATTATGAAACGTTAGATTTACATGGGTCCTGACAAACTCAAAGCTAATTTTAAACATAAGAAGAGTTCAGATGCAAAAACCTCCAAGTCCATCTGACATCTTGTTTTTAAATTGGTAATATTGAAATAATTAGTTACATTGTTTTTCAATTGTAACAAAGGTGAACGTAGTGAAATAATGCTGTTTTCATTTGATCATTTATACTTTTTTTTATCTGAACTGTCCTTGCAAGTTCGGCTTGCAAGGACAGAGAAGGGTGTGTGTGTATAGTGTGTACACTTACCCATGGTCGCATGTTCCTCTCCTCAAAGCTATCTTGAAGCAGTCACCGCCTGGTGTGCTCTTTGTTGTGTTCAGTTCCATTCAAATGGGGAGGTTACTCAGTGGCATATCTTATTCCAAAACTAACCGTGACAGTGTCAATGGGTCCACATTGTTGTATTATAAGTAAGAGTTGTAGCAGCATAGAAATCTGCAGGGATGGCCAACCGTTCAAAAAACTAAATGTGTGAATTGAAGTATTGGTGAGTGGCACAGGGTTGCTGGTATGAAAACCAGCCCTCAAAGATTCCTTATGATAGCAGCTTGAACTAAGATTTGAACATGATAGTAAATAATACCAAACTAATATGTCCAAACATCAACTGACACACATCCTGTATTCAGGATGGTGGAACGTTTGCTACATGTTCGATGAACGCAAACGGCAGTGGACTGAACAGCAGGTTACAAAACAGGGAGAAGTTGGGCTGTCCATATACTGTAGGCAACATATTCCGATTTTGAATTTCATGCATTTCATATTAGAATGAGATGGCAGACATTTAATATGCTTGGTACCAATACCAAATGTCGCTTTTATTACAAATAATGTATGTGATGATAAAATACACAGGCAAATATGTGGCTACACTTCCTACACGTCTCTGAGCAACACTTGCCACGCCCATCAGCAAACGTCTTTGAAAGTAGTCCAAGAACATTTTGACCGTTTTCGAGGAAACGTGTCATTTGAAAGTTAATTGAACGTTCAGAACGTTCAGTCCACTGAACGCACCCATGCGTGAGTGCAACCTATCACAGTCATCCATCTACAAAGTAAAAATTTAAGGAAATTACGGTATGACAATGCACTACTAGGAAGCAATTTCAGTATGAGTGTATGCAAGTAAGAAAACAATAATGACATTCAGGGATCATTCTGCACACTACATCCCCAAAAACATTTGATTTATAGATTTTCTATCAAGTGCCATTACAGTTACATTAATTCCATGTTGAATAAAAGTTTTGTTTAGCCTGGGAATCTACATGATTTAGCTAATCCCAGACTAAATCAGCACTAACTTTCCATGTGGCAGAAAAATACTTTTGTCACAAGTGACAGCCGGCAGTCTTGGGTCGCTCAGTGTCACAGACGGCCAATTAAATGTCAATGCACAGCGTCTTGAGCTCAGACAAAAATGTTGGCCAGTTAATCTTGCAGTTTGCCACAACGCTAACCTGGCGAGTGACCAATAGGAGCTTGGTATGGAAATGACAAGATGTTATCGCCAGCTGCGGTATAGAATGTCAAATATGACACTAAGGCTTCAACTGACAAAACATTTTTGTTACCTTTTGCCTATGGAGGAAATTGTGTCCAAATAATTGTTACTTGCCACTTGACATTAACCCTGATGTAAAAGAAGCAGTCTGCGGCAGCTCCTAAGTGGGGAGCCAGACAGCATTAAGCCTCATAGAGGACTGGATATGGAGTGGTAACAGTGAATGATAAATGTCTAATCAGGCAAAGTGGTTCGTAATAATAATAACAGCATCTGCAACAAGACTTTTAATTAGGATCAGCGTCACAGGAATAAGTGGCAAAAACACATGCAAACACATACTTGCAATTAAATCAGTTTATTCCTGATTTAAAGGTATACTCGGCACTTATGACTTCACAAGTGATCGAAATTCAAAGAACAAAAGTGGTTGTAGCCTAAAACAAAGTAAATATGGGAGTTTTGGTATAATTCACTGAAGTATAACCATCCATCCATCCATCGTCATCCGCTTATCCGTAGTCGGGTCACAGGGGCAGCAGCTTCAGCAGGGGACCCCAAACCTCCCTTTCCCAAGCCACATTGGAAAGCTCTGACTGGGGGATCCCG
>JAODOY010084140.1:0-14586 GCA_025399855.1 Forbesichthys papilliferus
CGAAGATCAGGCAGAAAACCCCTGGTGGAACTAACCTCTCGCCTCAAAGGTTATTCCTCGCTCCTCGGGAGGCTACAATACCTAACTAATAAGAAAATACAAAACAATGTGAATCCAGATTCGTTTGAATAATGCATGACGCTGCGCTGCAAATTTCAACTCTTGAGTTGTCGTCTTCTTTGAGCGGAGCTAGTGGCAACATCAAAGTTTGCCACTTTTAGAGTTGTCCCCGCTCCCTCGCTACTAGGAACCAAGAACGCATGGAAAATTTAGCGCTACCAACTCCACGCGCATCATCAACATATTGTTTTGTGTGTTTCATGGACAGGCTGAGGCAGAAGAGACTGACTACTTTCAAAAAATAAATAATACAATAAAATAATAAGTTTAACCAACCAGTATTTATGGTGTTGACTAGCAATGATCCCAGCATTTTACCGACTAATCGCGCACATCCCTAATCTCAAT
Source organism: Forbesichthys papilliferus (assembly GCA_025399855.1). Taxonomy (NCBI): domain Eukaryota; kingdom Metazoa; phylum Chordata; class Actinopteri; order Percopsiformes; family Amblyopsidae; genus Forbesichthys; species Forbesichthys papilliferus. Next base: position 469 of record JAODOY010084140.1, read on the forward strand.
AAATTGGAATATTATGGAAAAGTTAAGTAATTTCAATAATTCAGTTGACAAAGTGAAACTCATATTGTGGATTGACACACAAAGTGAAATATTTCAAGCTTGTATTTGTTTTAATCTCGATAACGGGTTACAGCTCATGAAAACCCAATTCAGCATCTTAGAAAATTTGAAAATGACATTTGACCAGTGAAATAAAGCCTTCTGAAAAGTATGTCCGTGTACAAACCTTTAGTACTTTCTTTGGGGCTCCTTTTGCAGAAATGACTGCATCCATGTAGCGACGCGGCGTGGTAGAGAGTCAATCAGGCTGTGGCACTGCTGAGGTGTTATGGATGCTTAGGTTGCTTCGATAGCAGCCTTCAACTTGTCTGCTTTTTTGGGTTTTGTGTCTCTCATCTTCCTCTTTACAATACCCCATACATTATCTATGGGGTTCAGGTCAGGCATGTTTGTGGCCGTACAAGCACAGTAATCCCTTCTTCATTGAATCAGGTATTGGTACTTTTGGCAGTGTGGGCAGGTGCCAATTTCTGCTGGAAAATGAAATCAGCATCTTCATAACGCTTGTCAGCAGAAGGAAGCATGAAGTGATCTAAAATGTCCTTGTAGATGGCTGACTTTACTCTGGACTTGATGAAACACATGGACCAACACCAGAATATTACATGGCTTCCCAAATCCTCACTGACTGTGGAAACTTCACACTGGACTTCAAGCAACTTTTATTATGTGCTTCTCTACTTAGGACCACTGAGCGACAGATCAGTTATTTTTCTCTTTATTCCAGGTAAGATGCTTCTGACGTTGCCTTTAGTTAAGGAGTAGAGCCCTGCATTTGAGCCCAAGCCCGATTTATTTATGCCCCTCGGGCCAGGCTTCAGGCCAATTTTCACGTCAGAGTTCAAACAAGGGCCAGACTTAAAGCCTGTTTTAGGTTCCCTCTTTTTTATATTTTAGACATCAATTCATTAAAAAACTATGATGGAAAATGGACTGCATTTATATAGCGCCACTCAAAGCGCTTTACAGTATTTTGCCTCACATTCACCCATACACACACACACATTTATACACCGATGGCGATTGCTGCCATGCAAGGAGTGACCAGGGAGCAGTTAGGGGTTTAGGCATCTTGCTCAAGGATGGTTACAGGTAGGTCAACACCGGGGTTTGAACCCACGACCCAACACCAAGACCACTAGACCATCCAGCCCCATGATACCTCAGTAATGGTGAAACAAACATAGAAGACATTTTAAAGACACTGCTATCAATACCAATCACTTATACAAAGTGTTTGACGTCGGGACATTCCTTCAAATCCTGTCTTAGAACTCAAAAAGGCACAGACAACGCCCCTCACTGCAATGCATGTGATGTGAATCGAGCGGCCGGCGCCATTGAAGCCAGTTTGCTGCTTACATATAGTTCTGTCAGGACTAGGGATGTCACAAGAACCGATACTTTGGTACAAAGTCGACAATACAAAATTATATACAAAATTATGAAAAGATGACTGTACTTGTTTTTGTACAGTACCGTAGGTACCGGAAATCCCACCTTGATACACAAGGTACCATGGAAGTGTAGATGCAGCTCCACCTCCACTCGTTGAAAAAAAAAAAAACAGCAAGTAGACTACTTTGTGTTCCAGGCGGATTATCACGGAGTAATACAATTACAAAAACCAGTACCGTAAACTATGCAAATAGTGCCTTCGAACTTTCCACCTTATAAAGATTTTACAGGCTGAGTAAAAAGTAAAGTTCTGCAGTTATGCTATTGTCATGTGGTATCAATGGTTCTTGTGGTATCAAAATCAGCCTTGAAGCGAATAAAATATGTAGGACTACGTTGCATATCCATCCATTAATCCATCTTCATCCGCTTATCCAGAGTCGGGTTGCAGGGGCAGCAGCTCCAGCAGGGGACCCCAAACCTCCCTTTCCTGAGCCACATTAGAAAGCTCTGACTGGGGGATCCCGAGGCGTTCCCAGTGTAGAGATATAATCTCTCCACCTAGTCCTGGGTCTTCCCCGAGGCCTCCTCCCAGCTGGATGTGCCTGGAACACCTCCCAAGAGAGGCATCCAGGGGGCATCCTTACCAGATGCCCGTACCAACTCAACTGGCTCCATGTTCGAACATAAGGATGCTCATAAGTATACTTGAACATCCTAGGCCAAAGGTTGATAGATTGTGTGATCGTATCACTTGATCTGAGGCAGCATCTTTTGGACACTAGAGTGAAGAGAAAGGCAGAGCTGGCTACCGACCACCATCTGGTGGTGAGCTGGGTCAAGGGGTGGGGGAAGACTCTGGACAGACCTGTTAAGCCCAAACGGGGAGTGCGGGTGAACTTGGAACATCTGGAGGAGGTCCCTGGCCATGAGATCTTCAACGCACACCTCCGGTGGAGCCACTCTGGCATCCCTGTGGAGATTGGGGGACATTTAACCTGAGTGGAAAATGTTCAAAGCTTCCATTGCTAAAGTTGCGGCAGAGAGTTGTGGTCTCAAGGTCTAAGGGGCCTTTAAGTCATTTGTCAAGTCAAGTAATTTTATGCAAGCACATTTAAAAACAGCAAATGCTGACAAAAGTGCATCAATGCAAGTAACAATTAATAAATAAAATAAAACAATAAAACACAATACACAACAAACAAGACAGTTTTAGGGTAGTGTCCCAGAACTTACTCGAATGCTAACGAGTACAAGTGTGTCTTTAGAAGAAACTTAAATGTCTCAATGAAAGATGATCTAATAGAAAAAGGAAGCTCGTTCCACAGTCTCAGGGCCTCAAGGGGCAGTAACTCTCGACCACTGTTGTGGACATAGTGGGTCAGGGAAGCCGTCTAACTGAAGAAGAAGGCCTTTCGGGATATATTGTCCCTGAAGTCTCCCGAGGCGGTTGCAAGGCACCGACTGGCCCGAAGGGCTGCAGAATTTGCAGAAGCAAAGCAGCAGGTGTGAGAGAGCTTCGGAGAAGCCATAGAGAAAGACTTCCGGTCGGCACCAAAGTGTTTCTGGAAAACCGTTTACCACCTCAGGACAGACCATCCAAGCTGTATACAGTAAGGATGGGATGCTGTTGTCCTCAACTGAGGAGATAATTGGGCAGTGGAAGGAACACTTTAATTCCTGAATTCGACTGAAACACTCTCAATAGTATAGACAGAGCTGGAGGCTGATGGGTGATCATCGTCAATTAACCTGGGGGAGGTTACTGAAGTAGTCAAACAACTCCACAATGGCAAACCCCCAGGGATTGATGAGATCTGTCCAGAAATGCTAAAAGCTTTGGATGTGGGGATGTCTTGGATGACACACCTCTTCAACATCGCGTGGAAGTCGGCCACAATGTGTTTTATTTATTGTTAAAAAGGTGTGTATTTCTTAACTTATTTTCTTGTACTGTTAAATTATATCTGCGAAGGACATATTCTGTGTCCGCACTTGAATAATTACAAACCTAGCTAATATTTAGTATAACAACACAACCTCAACTGTGACATTGCTTTTATACAGTTCTACAAGTATCATTGATTAGTTAAGACAAGTGTCAGAATCAAGGCCCGCGGGCCACATACGGCACGCGGCATAATTTTATCTGGCCCGCTAGAAAATATTATGTATCTATCATAACTGGCCCGCCAGTATATGATTGACGCACATTGCTAAAAATACAAGTCCCAGAATGCACTGCAACAGCGAGCATGCCAACCTGCGCCAGTCCAGATACACCTTCTCCCGACAAAATGTAATCACTGATCACTTGCCATATTGGCTAGTTAACAAATTCAAACTAAATGCTAAACAATGTATCACAAAAAACCCAGTTAACTTACTTAGACCAGTTGGAAGCAATGTTTGCGTGCTTCTCCCTTTAAGACGTAGAGAAACGAAGAATGCGTTTTAGATTGTGTAATTGTTTTCAAGACACGGCGGATAAAATACATTGTTATTCACTGAAATACACGCAGGGAAGCTAAATGCATTATTTCTTATTCACTGATAGCATTTGCGTGGATAGCAAAAAAGTTTCCAAAGCTATATTGCTAAAGGCTGGAGATCGAATCTGAGCGAGGCGAGTATGACTTCGATAGTCTCCGATAGCCAATTCTTAATTTTGGCCCTCTCTGAGATTGAATTTGACACCCCTAAATTAGGAGATTTTGGTCTGTTTGTTTATTCAATTATATATTTCACTCTGCCAACTAAAATAGCAACTGGACCGGGACCTTGCAACACAAAATGTACATTAGCATGTTACCAAAGTCCTTATAGACAAGTATTGCCACTTGGCAGCCATCTTGGAAATGCCCTTGGGCAGTTATTAGGAAGACCATATTGAGATGAATGGGGAGAGAGCCATAACTGCGCTTTCAATGGTCACCGGGACATAAAAACTGCATGTATACAATTGCGAGTCAAATATGATAAACAAGGGTTACGTTTGTTGATTCTGCCACAAAATGAGACTAAATAAGCAGGTTTTCCCCTGTTTATACTTTTATAATCCTTGTACACATACACAATGTTTCACAACACCAACTTAGTCTGTTGATGGTTAAAACAACAATAAACAGAATCTTTAGACACAGAGGGTTATTTCACTGATCATTGATTATTTTCACTGATCAGCAGGAAGAGTTAAACCAGAGCTTATCCTAGATGTGGTCATTATATTCATGACCAGACAATATACACAATGTGTATGTTGATGTTTGTAAAACAAATGCTTAGACAAATCATCATTAGATTTACTGTATCTAATTATTTCCAGTTTGTTAAAGCTATACTACCCCTCATCCTATATGCCTTGTTTGACCATTAGAGGGCAGCACATGTTTGTAAACAATCACGCCAACCCCTCCCCATGCTTGTGACAGAAAATTTGAATAAGACTTGTCTCCAATATTTTCAATAAATCTAAGCTCAACTGGTAGACCTTGCGGGTTCAAAACTCCAGCAATCAATTATTATTGTTCAGTGTATATATATATATATATATATATATACACACACTGTATATATATATTTATACTGTATATATATATTATGTTCAATAGGATACTTGCATATTGCCTTTTAGTAATAAATAACTTTAGGACTTGTTATACATTTATTCTACAAAGCCACACTGATGTAAAGACGGTTATGTTTATTTCATGCCAGGCAGAGGGGTTTGTAAACTGCCATCGCCAGTGTTGTCTAGTTTCTGAAAAATATAATGCATTTTTATTTGCCTACAGTATAATCTAGTCACTGCAGACTCATGTCCCCGACCCACCCACATCTAGTAGTCTAGCTGTTATGCATCTCATGTAGCCATATGTTATATTATGTTGGTATCTTTCAACACGTCAATTTTCTATAAATACTATTTTCTGTAGCTAAAGTAATCGAGTTAAGCAGTTTACGTTGAGACATGCAAAATGATAACGCTTGCAAACGTATACTAATGGAAGGCATATGGCGATACGTCTCCTGCTGGATATGGGTGGATATCGGTGGAACATTTACCTGTGTCGAAGCAAATAGATCCTCGTACTTTTCAAAGCTAAAAAATAAAAACCACACAAACTATATGATGGCACGGTGACCGTGAAAGTTGCAAGGTGCAACATAAGTGAGAGCAAAGCTAAAGCTTTAGTGGTCGGGTAAGCCTCGAAACAAATTTAACATCATAACAGACAACACATAGTAAAAGTCCCTAAAGCTTTATAGCTTGTGTTATTCTACAATTCAGGACATAACTTAAATGTCAGGACATATTTAATGGTTAAATAGAGTAAAATCATGATACTTTGAATTATTTTTGTCTTATGTATTTTTGGGCAGTGTATTCTCAACCAATAATCTGCAAGGCAGCAGCCGACCTGTTGAGGAGCCATTTCTTGCCCACCCTGGAGAAACTCAAGAAAAAGACTGTAAAGGTGAGGACAGGTTTAACATGACACAATAGGTTCAGTGACCCTTAAGCATTGGTACACAGGCCATAACAAAATCTACACTTTTTCATGTTATGTCATAAATGTTTCACTGCTATGTCTCAAACAACGATATAGTAATGATACGGGACATTTATAAAAGTTTTTTCATTTGCAGATTGTATTTGTTGATTTTATAAGCTTGTGTCTAGGTGCTACAGATGAAATATATTTGAGCAAATACTAATTTTAACATTTTAAACTAGGACTGGGAGCATAATTATAACACATGAATCTTTACGATTAATTTTAAAAGTTTCACTTAAAATTATTAAGGCAATTGACGCTATGGCTGCGTCGCTATGGCTGCGTCGCTATGGCTGCGTCCCAATTCCAATTCCATAGCTCTAAATCTCACTAACTCCTAAATCTCCAGATGTTCCCTTCAAAATTACATTTTGAAGGTTGTCCCTCTAAATTGGCGAGTGGACTAGACCAGCTAAATTCAATAAAATAAATACATTTAATAAAAACACCAATGACGTGTAATATGCAAATGTGTGAAACGTCTAATTTAATTGCAGCCAACATTTGGGTCTTTTTAAGCCTTAAATATAAAGCTATTTCTACTTCCTACTTCATAAATCTCCAGCTGTTTCTCACCACCGCGCTTTGAAGAATGCGCATTACTTTTACAGCAAAGCTCCTTATTTCCAAGGCCGATATCTAGGAACGTCAGATGTTCCTTAATCCTTTCTAAGCAAAAAGTCTGGAGATTTTCAGGTGACATCAGTCACCAACGCCCACAAAGCAGGACTTGTATGCCAAAGATGGAACAACACACCTGTAAATGTAAGTATAACAGGCGAATATTTAACTAAAGTAGAACGGCGCAAGTACTACTGTAGGACTATTTGACGCTCAGTTGTTTACACTTCACACGTGCTCTGTAAATTAGTCCAGGCTGACGAGAAAAAAATGTGTAGCCGAATATGTCTACAAACATCGTCATGAGTAATGTTTATGCTACTTATGCAGAAACCCATTCCCCCAAATGTCTTCTCTGGTGCAAGGTTCTTTTGGCGATTTGTTCATGTTTATTAGCTTTTCAAAGTAGCATATACACTTACAGTTATATACTCCTATATAATAAAGAATTGTTAGCAGCCAGTTATACTCTGACAAAATACTTACAAAATACTTCAGTGCAACATTCTGAAACTATGTACCCTATTTGTTTTCCTAAATATAAAAAGTAAGGACATTTGTTTGGTAGATAATTTTTTAGTTGTAACAATGCTTATTGGCAATACATCTTATACAATGAGGAGGTCCCTGTCTCAGTCTCTCTAAGGTCCACATTTCACTGTTCTGAAGATATGCATGCTGTCCTGACAACAGGAGTCTGGCCCTCCATGGTGCTTTCCAGGAGAACCACCAGCTGCATGAACCCTGAAGCCACTGTGGCCTCTCCTGTCAGTGATTATAGTTGTAGTGCCATCTCCACTCCTGCCAGCTCTTTGGGTCCTTAGCACCCAGGAGGCGAAAGGCTGACTTCTGTGCTGCACTATAAACTTTTTAAAATAATATTTATTTGAATGATTTTTTGGTAATTCAACCAAGTTTTTTTCATGTACAATATTTATTTTGTTTTACTTGAATAAATTATCTATTGTCTCTGGCATTGATGGCTTGATTTGAACCGGTTTTGTGAGATCAGAGATAAGATAGTCAAAATGCTGTAATGTGCACAATATACCTATTTGAGAGATAGGGAAATATACTGTGCTTAAAATGTTAATTATTTACAGAAATGAGCAGCACAAGCTTTATACGTGCTGCTGATCCATCTTGAAAGGATACAATGAACTTGGCCACCATTTCTATCTTGAAGTATGAACTCATTCACTGATGTTATTGTTGCTGTAATTATCATAGCCTATTTGTAATAGTCATGTATCTTATTGTTAAAAATTATACGATTTGCGGCAGTGGCACAGTGGGTAGAGCGGGTAACAGCGGAGAGCCGATGGTTTGAATCTTGTTTCCTCCTGGCAAAGTGTGAGGTGAGTGCTTTGAGTGGCCGATGGGTTGGAAAGTAGCTATAAATGTAACATGTTGTACATTAACAACTGTTTTTGTTTGTGAAGTGCTAAGTTCTAAGTTATGAGTAGGTCTAAATATAGAGCAAAACATCTATTTGATAGCTTTAAAGTTTTAAAGATAATGCATTCATATGGTCTAGTAATGTAAAACTAATAACATTTGAGACGGACTGCATGTGTGCAGGCTGCAGTTACAAAAATACTGTGAACAGAACAGTAATATTAAGGGCAAAGCCAATTCAGTATAGGTTTGATCAGTAGGCTACAACAACTCAACATAAAACTTTAAACGGTGAGAACAGCAGCAGGCGTTAGAACATGCAATAATCGTAAATCAATCGCGTATATATCTCTACAAGTTAAAGCTTTGTTGTTGTATATTATTGATATTAAATATTGTAAAGAAAGCTATTGTCTTTATTGTTAATGTTGATGTATTTGTGTATAGATACATTAATCTGATATCACTGAATCATACACATGAATCATACATATACATATTCAAATACCTTAGATTGTGCAGAATATTTAGTTGTGCATTACTACTGCCTGTTGATTCTGTGCGGGGAGACCAAATATTACAATGCACAGCAAACTGTTATCACAAAAGGTAGGCTGTCCATCAGCAGTTGCTTGGCAGAGAGATGGACAGCAGGATGGTGTATTTGTTCCTGACCAGGCCATATGGATTCTGAATGCTCTAGTTAGAATCTAGTTCTAGTTCCACTGGATGCAGTTGCTGCTGTCCGTATTTGTATTTTTAACAGTGCACAATCACTGCTGGGCTCAGTGTTTCATCTGAATGTATGTTATAATTTAAGGACATGATTATTAAAATTGAGGGACATCTCAAAGCAGTTATAAATTAGTCAATACAAGTACAACAATATTACGTTATTTTACATAAAAATATCTTAATCTAACGTTAGCTAACGTTTGCATAATGTGTACAGCTAAATTCATGGTGTGTTTGCATCATTCCAATACACTATTAACGTTAATATATATATGGGAACTGATAACCACGTGTATAGCGTTTGTTAGCCTTTTCCTGACAAATAAAAGTTAAAGATAAACAATAATAATTAGGTAAATTGAGGACTTACAGTCCTGTTGTCTTTACTGCACAGTCTACCGTATAGATCTTGTCTGCCAACCTAACCATTTAAATTACGCCAATCTAACGTCTTTATATTTAATACAATTGTAGTCCTGAGTTTCCCAGAAGACTAGTGTTACAGTCAACAACAAAGTATAACCCGGGTAAGCTGTATAAAAATTTAGTTTCATGGATCATTTTCCTTCGTTGTCTATGGTAGAGATGGGAGTTGCATAGCTGACAGGACTAACCTATAGTGACGTCACATGATATCAATAGGCTATAGTTAAGTTATAGTATCAAAACAGAAAAAAGATGAAAAAGCATAACTCCCTATATCACGGATATAGAATATGTATGTTATTATGTCTTAATCTAGCAGTGCTTTTGTTGCCGTTATTACAAAAGTTACTCATCCCTAGTTTTTTGACCCTGCGTCTTTGAGACTGTCGATCACGTTCCCACACATATCCAATTGAGTCACTGACTGCTTTAAATAATTTCGGCCATATAGGCTACATATTTAAAGTATGAATAGTATACATTTTTAGGCTACCCAAAGCTTTTTGCACTGAATGTAATGTATTGCTAACAGTTGAAACTCTTTCTAGAACAAAACAATAGTAGTTTATTATGCCAAGAGCAGGGTTTGAACCCAGAACATTCTTGTTGAGAGATGAAGACACAAACCACTGTACTAACTGTCTTGACTTATGTTTGCATATCATTCTTATTAAATAAAAAATAAAATAATATTCATTATGGTTCTTTATTATTATGATTATAATATTTTTATTGTTTTATTTTACAGTTATCGTTTCTGATGTAAGTCTATATGAATAGGCCTACTCATTGTTATATGATATATGATATTGTTATGGTTGTTGTTATAGCCTATTGTATTTCAAACCATTGTCGTACTAACATAGTTCAGCACTTTTGTCGTACTTCGGCTGTTCGTTAGTTCAACGATGCACAGTACGATGTAAGTTCAATGCTAGCCTCAACCACACACCTTTGTTAATCGTTGCTCAAAATTAACCAAATTATTTATACAAGAGACGATAAATGTACTGTACAGTGCAACAACCTACTAATCTATAATGTTTCTTTGCGCCACCTGGTGGATGAGTTCAGCATTGCCGGACATCTTAGAGTTTGCCTCAAACCGTGTTGCGTCACGAAGGGAGTACATGCAGAATTTTCTACCGCAATGCAACGGAAATATCGGGCATTTTAAAATGGCATATCTGTAGCTACACATCTAGCCCACTCCACATTCTTCAAATTCTTTATTAATACAAACAAGGTTTTTTTTCCAGTCCTCAATCTTAACTCAATATCCAGATGGCAGTCCAAACTTTAAAACAGGTATTTCATAGATAAACAGAGTAGCAAAATTGGTAGGCAGAATCTAGGTCTAACAACAGGTGGGGTTCGGTAACAGCAAAGCATATAACTAGACTTGACCAGAGGCAAGACATTTTCAGGCTGGAAAACTGAGACGATCTGACAATGGGTGCAAGCAGGAGCAGGGAATACATAGTCAGCTGGTGATCAGTGATTGGGAACAGGCAAGACTGAAACTATTTACTGGCTATGCCTGAATGCCTCCAGTCTAACAGGTATATGGTTCAAATCCAGCCACTCACATCTTGTCTATGCAAAGTTGTGCCTGAAGTGTGCTAGTAATAGCATAACATTTATCTTACATAAAAAGACAAATCAACCCTTACATTTACATTGCATTTATCTAAATGAACTTGTTAAATTCATGTTAAAACATGCAGGTTAAAATAAAGCAACGACTTTGGACTTTTAAGGGCGCTTCGACGCACACTATTAATTTTCACAAACATACATTCAATACATTTTTACATATTTATAATTTAAACCACGTTTTTTTTCCCACATTGAAATTAATTGAAGGCTGTTCATTCAAGCTAGCTGGAAGAATACACACTTTTCACCTGCTTCACCACAAGAAACTCAAATATCTATTTCCACACCAGATTATCAGTGGCTGGTTGGCATAGAGAAACTGATTCTCAACAGGCTTGCCAAGGTTTGAATCCCACCTCAGCCTCTAATGGTATTGAAATATTAGCTTAATACAGCTGCAAACTTTAACTGCATTTAATAAATATTGAAATATTGATGTACAGAAACACACACACACACACACACATTACAAGTCAAAGGTATGGGCGGGGTAGATCCCACGCAGTTTCTACAGAAACTGACAAACGTTACAGTTTATACATTTTTCTTCTCAGAAAATTTGGTGGGTCCTGTATCCATTCACATTATTAGATTTTGTTCCAATTGTTCCAGACTGTTCCAAATGTAAAGACGGATTTAGGAAAAAAGGCTTTCTTGTACTCTGCCCTATGAGCTTGGAACACCTAAAAAAACGCATTTGCCCATATTCATATTTTTAAATCATCGATGACAAATTTTAAGGCTGATTCCTTCCTTGATAATAAGGTGTCACTGATTGCTACTTATTCATGCTGTTGCTGTTTTAATTATGTTACCAGTTTTTTATGTATTATTTTTATGTATTATTATATATATTTTGTGCAGTTTTTGTATATGACTTGCTGCTGTCTATAATGGCCAGGCAGACAAACACACGTAAAATTGTACAGATTAAAATTAAATCTATTATCGTATGCTTCACATGACTATATTTTTAATATATGTATACTTACCTTTATTCATTGTTAATTCAGCCCATGGCCATGAATCTTATGTACATAAAGAAGAAAACATACAGTATGTTGTTTCTTTGTGTGTGCTTCCTGTTGACATCTAATTGGAAGCATGCTGATGTCTTCACCATGTCAGGTTGTGGCTGAGGAGGAGTTGATGAAGGCAGACAGTAAAGGAGACAACCAGGAAGCTGAGCTGTTGATCCTCGATGAATTTGCTGTTCTGTGCAGAGATCTCTACGCATTCTACCCCATGCTTATCCGCTATGTAGATAACAACAGGTAAAAGCCATGCAGCCAGAAGCAGACGTGTTTGAGCCTCTTACTTCTGTTATTAACTATTATTATCAAGCTCATTGGCAAATTGTCATACAAATTGCCACATAACAGGGTTCAAATCAGGGCTTTAGACTATGGGTGTTGCGATATACTGCTATTGACGATAACCATGATAATACAAATTTAAATATGGATATTGTGCTGAAAATACACACATGATAACATTGTTGTAACAATCCAGCGCCTCCAGTTAAGCCTGACGGACCTGCAACTTTAAATAAAGTGTGAGGTTGTGTCAGGCACCAGTCGCAGGCTAGATGGAATGAGACATTTAGTTCTATGAATGAGACACACAAGCAAGGGAATCAGCAAACAAGTCTTCGTTCGTGTGTTGGGGCAACAACAGGAGGGCGTCGACAGGAGGTGCGCAGGGTGAGAAATGAACGGGAGGGGCGCGCTGTCCATCAGCGCAGCTCCGGTTTTTACATTAAAACGCCACTTTTCTAAAAGGCAAGGCTAGCTCTCTGTGATGTGTTGATGTATTGAAGAAACTAGGGAAGCTACTTTGTTGATAACAGGCATAGCCTGCCATGAGCTAGCAAGCACATATGCAGCCCCATTGCCAAACGTCATCACCATCAACACATTTTAAAGTCTCAATATTCCAATCCCAAAGCGATTGTTATGAAAAGCAAATAGTTAACCTTAACTGAAGGTTACTGAAGGTTAACCTTAATTTTTGTCTCTAGCCATCAGATTCTCTTTCCTAAATATTGTCTCACATAATAGTACTGAGTCACAAAGATGAAATCCCATTATGGATCTCACACACAATGCCATCTTTTGAACATTTGCTGCTACTACATAAAAAAAAGCTTTGTTAACTCACACAACAAAACACAGAATAAACAAACTTTAAAAAGATTAATTTAATTTATAGTATTATTTATGTATAGATATCGCGATATAATATCGGTATTGTGAATTATTTTGGCCATGATAATGAAATCTGATATCATGACACTCCTACTTCAGACAAACTTTTTCCCACTGATAGCGCTGTTGCTACCAACATTTTCAGTTTGTTACAACAGCACGTGATTTGGTTGCACAGGTATAACTTTATTTTTTGCTGACGTTCTTCCTACACGACCAGATGTGTGTCTAAGTAAACGAGGACAGTTCAACTAAAGGAAATTTAGTTGAACTGAACTGAAATATATCGACAAAGACAAAAACTTGAGATAACAGTTAATTTTCAGTTTTGCAAACAGTTTTTTTCCGAAAACCTTATTTTTTATTTTTTGGAGCCCCTTAGGGGTCATGCGGGGAAAAAAAATTAATGGTGGAAAAAAAATGTTATAGCTATATTATGCGTTCCCTCGCAATACGTTTTGCGTTCCCTTGCAATACATTTTGCCTTCCCTCGCAATACTGTGATTCAAACAGCTACACACATATTATAATCCTGTAATTAATCCTGTCCTGCTCTACGTATTTCATTAACTACGGATGGCATGCGCTCTTTTTAGGTAATTTAACATAAGACAATGTAAAGACAATGTAAAGCCAATAACATAAGAAAATGTAAAATGGATATTAATAAATAGCTACTGTACAGTATAATTACAAAGAATAAAGAACTCTCTCAAATGTATGTATACGTCAATTGCTCGTGGGTCGACTTCGGTGCAGAACATTTGACAGCGGCTAAAGCTATGTATCACGCATTTGAAGTAACGCTTGCGTGCAACAGGAGCACAAACACGTTCAAAAATAATACAGCCTCCTGCTTTACTATAGATCTTAGCCGACCGCTTGATCTAACACGGTATTGGGAAGTCAGCTTGAGCGAGATCACGTACCCTCATACAGCATCATGTGAGGTTCACAGGGTTAAGTAGCTCCGCCCCAAAACTTTTTCTGCTTTGTTTGCCCGTGGTTGTCCAAGTGATATCAAATGTTTCTGAGGAATCTTTGAAGCTTTTCGG
>JAODOY010084141.1:0-14586 GCA_025399855.1 Forbesichthys papilliferus
ATTTATTATATATATATATATATATTTTTTTTTTTTTAAATATATATATTATTATTTAAAAAATTTTGCCCCATGGTATCGAAATGAGTATAGAGAATTGTGCAATTTCACTGGTATTGGTATCGACTACTAAATTTCTGGTATCGTGACATCCCTAATACAGTATATTGTTGGCAGTACCACAAACTCTGTCCATCTTTTTAAATATAAAATGTAAAATGTAAAAATGTTATTTTTTTTCTTTCTTAAAGACTTTATTCTTTCCAGCATAAATCATTGTTTTATTCCCCATACTTTATATCCAACACCAAGCATTTTAGTTCTGAAAAGAAGATGAACATTGCTTGCTGCTTTCTAGATTCTTTCAGCTTTTTCTATTGGCATGCCAACTTAATCTGCAAAAGAATGGATCCTAGAGGTATAAGAGGATTTGGCCTCCACTGCGAAGACCTCCATGAATTGTCCCTGGCATGCTGATGCAGGCAACCATGTAAAAAAAGGCAGGAGTGGCAATCTGAGTAGCTTGAAGTTAGCAAGCTGACTTTATTAAACTGTCTGCATTGGCAAGAAGGGGAGAATATGAAAGTCGTAGTGAATGCTGGAAAGCTGAGTGGTTCAGAGTTAGGGGGTGAGTTTGAAAAAAAACAAAATATAAACTGGCTACAAAATGGCTGCTGTCTGTTCTTAATGGACACTCAATTGCCTAGCAGGGGAGGGATAATAAGCAAGCCACTCATAGAAACTCAGTTCACCAGTCATCACAATCTCACAAACTGCACAGAAGTGTTTTTACAATGATATTTCACTTGATTTACAATTGTATTAAACATATTAAGTAATCTAATAATACATTACACTACTAGAACTTCAAATACTGTATTCGCGATGAAAAAATTAGAACGGAAATTTGGAAATTGGAAATAGGAAATAGGAAATTTGATTTGTATACTTGGAACACCAGGGAGATGCATTTCTTGGTGTTTGCACATGCAAATATATACTTGTATGTAGAGATGAAACAGATAGAACATTTTAATTTCATGATTATAGTGACCAAAATGATAACAGTATTACCACAGTATTTTTAAAATGAGCTTAATTTAAGAAAATACAAATAAAAAGATACTGACATAAATATCCTAATATACACAGGTAACATAATACGCCTAATTAAATCACAAATAAATGTTTTATCTGCTCAGTTCCCAATCTCTTGCACTGGGAAGTTTGATTATGTATAATCATTCATATAGTTACATAGCCTACCTTTATGACAAGTGACAACATAGTTACATATAGTAGCCTAGACATGTGCACGGCCCCATGGAGCCGGAGACTCACAGGCACCCTTCTTCAAGAGGGAAGCCTTCGTTCGGAAGTGAAATGATCACTGTCACTCACTGCCTTCCACCAGGTGTTCGTTGATGCAAAACAAACCCACATTATGCTGTGTCTAGCAGGTTGATAGCTGTTGGACGCTGTCACGCTGGTCAGCTATTTACCATGAGTTGTTCAGCCCGGTACTCAAATGCGGTTTTAATGATAATTAATATTTGGAACGGTAAAACTAACAATCTGGAATTTTACCGTGGTTTATCGTGAAACCGGTAACCGTTACATCCGTACCTGTTTGCTTGCAACAATTGACAAAAAGTCAATTTAATAATGTACCCAGGTATACAGAATTTAACTTTGGTCATAAGAAATATTTAAAAACATTAATATCATATCAGGTTTAGTTGTAGTTTGGCAGCTTCACACTTCCTCCCTTAGTAAAACATACAGTAGCTTCAATTTGTTTACAGCATATTATACTTTATATTTAATTTCAGGTTGGTGGCTAGGTTTTTGTACTTTTACTAGTAAATACAATTAATTAAACTCACTTTTGCTCCTTCCTTGCCACCAGCGCCAGGAAGACCCTGTTCACCAGGTGGGCCTGGGGGTCCAGGGTGGCCTCTCTCGCCGACAGGCCCGGTCTCTCCTGTAGGTCCCTATAAGGTTACATGTTAAGACATTAGAACAACATACTGTGCTGTAAACAGACACATCAAGGTCAATGTTTATGTAACATATCCACATACAGTAGTGCATGTATTACTGTATGCACTTTGTACATAAACACTGAACTTCATCTTACCTGGGGTCCAACAACACCTCCTGGGCCTGGTGGACCAGTTTTCCCTTGGAATCCCTGAAAGAGGCAACAAACAGAACAAATGACAATCACACTGAGACAAAATGGTAGGGGATGTGTTGCTATGGATACGGCACCTGTTCAGTTATGTTGAAAGATATTTATTATAAAGTTACGTCGTACTACTTTTGTGGTATTATTAGATATTTCAACTTTGAATCTCAACTCTGAAGATCTTATAATGTGACTCAAGCACATTTTGATCCCTTTCCCATGTGATTAATAACAATGTATTATTTAACAAGGATCCTTGGGTGGAACTGTTCCAGCATCTTCCTAGACCTGAGAGACAGCTGAATCTCCTTTTGGACTTCCCCAAGTGGAACCTGCACCCCTGTGTTTGTGTGGCGGTTTAAAAGGGCTTTTATTGCCATGATCAATTATTTTATTGGATACTCCCAGAGGGTGCTCATAAATCTAATGCTATAAACATCTTAATGAAGACTCTATATCGTTGTTGAAGAGCAGTCTCTGTGTGTGTGTGTGTCCACAATATTACTGTATCTATGGAAAAGAGGCATAAGGGAAGGGGACCTTTAATGACAAAAGCAATGCTGTATAACATTTTAGCAGGGTTTATTGCCCCTTGAGCCTAATAAGACCAAGCTACATAGATGAATACAAAACATAGACAATTTAGTCAAAGTTCCCTTTGTTTACCGTTTGAGTTGGAGGATAAATCTATACTCTGCATCTATCACCTACAGTCAATGCAGACAATACATGTCCACTGTTTCACTGCTTTCTAAAGTGCTTGGAAAGCTATATCAAAACTATTGGGTAGAAGTTGGGTGTAGCTATAAAGACATTGACTCAAGAGAACCAATCATAAAGAAGGAGTCAGGGAGCTGTCAATCAAGCGGGACCTGTACCCGCCCAAACTCTCCTGAGAAGATGTCTCACCAGTACGATGAAATCTCATAGACAAGGCTTTTTTGTTTTTTAATATGGTTCTACCACTACCACTACAAGCTACATAATGACTGCAGATAGCTGCTAGTTCCCCAGATTCACTTTGTACTGGTTGGGGGAGACTCAGCACGTCTGGACGCACTGAGCCAGAACGTTGCTTGCACACGTGTGCGTCTGAGGCCATTGAACAGACGGCAAGAGCACGGAGAATAGCGGTGTCACACAGACTGAAACAGCATTCACTGGGGCATGGTCTCATTCCGCTCTGCTGAAGACGTCTGCCTTTTTGGCATCAAGCAGAGACAGCATATGGAATATGCCGATCTGGCTGCATACGGGAGCAAGAAAGATAAAGGGAGTAGACCATTGGTAGTGAAGCTCCCATATAGGGGCCTCAGCAATCAGGAGAGATTGATGAAAGAGTCCAAGAGAGCTCATTGTCAACTTATCTGCAGAGGACAGCAAACAGCCCTAATGTAGGAGGAAGGATACTTGGTTTGGACTGAGCTAAGAGTGTTGTTGCTGTTGGTTTTCTGTTTGAACTGCTGGAAATGGTCTTTCCATGCCTCAGTGAAACCAGACTGCTTGGATTTGCACGAAACACACTAGCACACAATAAGTGTCGTAGTGGCAAATTCAAACCTAGTCCAATGTTAATTTTACAATGATGATGAATAGAATAGCAAGCTATGTTCTTTACAATTGATTACATTAGCTTGATGTGTATAATCTAATGATCTAGTAGTAAACAGGATAATGTTGTTGATGATGTGATGATTCCTGTAAGAACAATAGGCTCTTCTCGCTATGCAAACACACCTGAACTATGCAACTGTGCGAGCTCACTGTGAATCTAATTGTAAATCATAATTTTCCTAATGTCAGTGCCCCCTTGTGTACTGGCATGACATCAACCCAAAACAAGTTAGGAGGGGTACACCAGGTGTCACTAAATTAACTCCTAAACGTAACTACTTATCTATACTATTGAAGGTAAAATAACCCCTACATTTAACCACTGACCTAAGGTCCCCTGAGGGTAAACTAACCCCTATCCCTAACCGTTTATCTCAACCATTGAGGGTAAACTAACCCTTAAACAACCACTGATCTAAACCATTGAGGGTAAACTAAACCCAAAACGTAACCACTTTTCTTAACCAGAGTATAAACTAACCCAGAAACATAAACACTTTTCTTAACCAGAGTATAAACTAACCCCAAAACATAGACACTTTTATTAACCAGAGTATAAACTAACCCAGAAACATAAACACTTTTTTTAACCAGAGTATAAACTAACCCCAAAACATAGACAATTTTATTAACCAGAGTATAAACTAACCCAGAAACATAAACACTTTTCTTAACCAGAGTATAAACTAACCCCAAAACATAGACACTTTTATTAACCAGAGTATAAACTAACCCCTAAACATAGACCCTTTTTGTAAACAGAGTATAAACTAACCCCAGAACTTATGCCTTGTGATCAGAATCGCTGCCGGGTTATCCTGAAATGTTGGTGCAATTTTGCAATTTTGATATAATATTTGCAGGGCCTTCAATATATTAATGTTATTCAAATTACTTTAAATACTAAAATCAGGCATCAACAAAACATGACTAAGATGAGTGATTGATAGCTCAATAAGGAGACATGATCTGTGACACTTACAGTCTCTCCACGCTGGCCAGGGTGTCCGGGCAACCCATCCTTTCCAGGGGGTCCCTGGAAGAGAAGAATACAGATATAAACTACATCAGTAATCCATGTGTGGGACATTCTGCACACACTGGCAAGCCACTGGTTAGTTAGAATGGAATTAGATGGAATTATAGCCTATAATAACTGCTTCTATTTTATGACAAGGCAGCATCACTGGCCAACACTTGAGAGCCAGTTATGAATCAATAGGTGGAAATTACCGCATGTTGGCTAGGAGGATGATCAAATGGGTTTTGCATCAATAATAATTACACTAATATTTCCTACACAGAATTAAGGATTTCACAATGTATTCCTGCACTTATATATTATTCAATTGATCTTGGGTGTTTGCAATGTAGGTCTGTTTCTATTGAGACAGTGGTAAGAGGAAAGGGCAAATTCATCTTCTGGACAATCTATAGATTCATTTCACCTTACAGAAAGAAGCATCTGAGGACAAAAAGACAGATGTGATACTCACAGGAGGACCTTTTGGTCCGGGGAAGCCAACAGGCCCCTGGGGTCCTTGAGGTCCCTGGGGTGAACAGAGAGTAAGTGAATGATGCTAGGAATGGAAGACAACCAGCAAGACCACTGAACATCTATTGTATTGCTTACTCACCCGCTCCCCGGGTGGGCCTGGGGGTCCATCGTTGCCTGCCGTACCCTGTGAAGACAAGGCATAGCAACCTTCAGCCCTGTGTTGTAGGACAGTGTGCTTGCTTACTGTGTAGTGACACACTGCTGTCATCTGTATACAGCTGAACTATTGCAGTACCTTAGGGCCTGGCTTGCCTGTGGGACCTCGAGCCCCACGAGCTCCACGTGGACCCTATGGGTGACACAATATTAGTAGCTCATTGTATTGGTAACATACAATGGGTCAGTGCCTTTGTATATGTGCAAATCATATTGTAATCCAGATGGTTGGCTTATTGAAGCTGAATGGATAATATCTCAAATTGGTGGGGTAGTGGGGTAGTACATACTGTAGGACCTCGTTGTCCCCTTGGACCGGCTTTGCCTGCAATGCCCTGCAAAATAACCAAAGATAAAATAAAGTTAAATGTTATGTGTTATGAAAGCAAAGTGTCTTGTTGGAAAGGAAAATATTTGGATTGGATTGAAATTATTTGGTTTGGTTTGATTTAGACATTTGTCTGGAACATGGAAATTGTTGTTTCTAATTGTAACTTACTGTATGTATTAGCTTCAAAATAGTGTTGTCTATGTACTTTCTAACCCTTTCAATATCTACTTCTAATATCTACTCTAGTTTTTGAATATACACTGGCTGCCAGGCTGCCATGCATTTCCTAAGATAGTTATTAATGTTGCTGCAATTTGCCACCAATAACACAGACTTACAGGACACAAAATCACTTTTCTGTTGAATGATGAGTTGGCAACGGGCCCTGACATAATTACATACGTTAATACACTTACAGTTGTCGATTAAATTATTTTGATGGACCACGTTGTGGTCTTATTACCCATTAATATTAACTTAATATGCCCATGCTTGCAGTGTATGCATGCTTAAGTGAAACAAAAGTGCAATAAAGGTGCCTGTGTCATGGTGGGCTAAGCCTGACATTTAAAAATCACGTGTCTGTTTGTGTGTGCTCATTGTCAACACAGTGAAGAGGGGTGAGAACTATTGTTTCATTATGTTTTGTTCTCCTTCCAACATTGATTTTGCCTCTGATATGGTTTTGTGCCAAGTCATCACACAGATGCTCTATAATGAGAATCAATTTCCCTTTGTCCTCTTTTATGATGGCTCTGTGATGTTCATACCCAAATAGAGGCGCTGTGTCTGTATGTGTTTGTGTATGTGCATGGCATGCAAGACTATTGACCTTTGTGTTTGTGTGTGTGTGTGTTGTCTTACCCTGGCTCCCTTCTCGCCATTAGCTCCAGGAAACCCAGGAAAACCACTTGAACCCTGTCAATGAAAAACAAAGATGGCTTTAAGAGAGTGAAGTGTGTGTGTGTGTGGTGGTGCTGGGGGGCCTTGTGCAGCTGATTGTGTACATTGCTGTCAGAATAAATTGTCTGCAGTAATAACTTCATCAAGCTAGCGGAACAGTTGGACATCATGTCTGCTTGACAATAACACACACATGAACACGTGCAATTAAAAGTGTACAGTAGAGGGCACCCTTCTGGTTTCAACAACTGGTGACGATTCTCACAGGTAAAGTCTAGCAGCCTAATCAAGATATCTAGCTCCATTGACTGTGAATTCTTCATTTTAGCCATGACAACAAATACGTTGTTCATATTTTGACCAACTGTATCTTACTGGTATTTTCTGGATATTTGGAAATCATCTCACAACTGACCTGAAATCATGCCAGGAACCTGCAACATGCAAAATGTGGGTTGGGACCCCACAATGGATCACAGGACCATTTGAAGCCCACTGTTTTACTGCACTTATTTGTTTTTAAATAAATTACTCACATTGGCAGCACCGATGTCCAGAAATTACAGGACTACCTCATATTGGCCAAAGATGGCTATTGTATTCATGGTTGTGATATCCTGGTTAATGAATTAATTAACATATTAATTAATTAATTAATTATTTTGTTAATTGCACAGTAGCATAACAGATGTAAATACCAGACCATGTTAATGTTTGTATTGTCTCTTATTATATGACCTTTCAGTTTGAGGATTGACTTTAAAAGATTTACAAATGTTTTATATTACACAAACTATTGTGCTTGTTTGTTTGTTTGTTTGTTTGTTTATATGTTGGTGCAGTAATAGAAAAACACAGGCCTCAACAGTATACATGTACTGTATGTATTTTAGCAAAACTCTCAGCCCTATGAAAGCTAGCACAGATGCCATTGCCATGGGCAGTGCTTTGAAACACTCACAGCTATGCTCCAACAGGTTCTCTTTTATCAAAACTTCAAAGTTGGCAACCGTGTGCAACATTAACTCACATTCACTCAGATGGAAACTGGCAGAGTAAAGGGTTCCAAGCTAATTAGGGGGCATATGGCCTATCTATTAACCCACATTAGCAGTGGACAAGAGATAGCAGGAAAGGATGCCATGTGTAAGACATTAGTCAGCATACTGTAGGGAAATTGCAGTGTTAGGTTATTTTATGCGATGCCGTATTGTAATAAATTAAGCGTATATGCTGTCATCTCTTGCAGAGGCTTTCTTTCAGTAGTCTAATTTGATGACTCTCAAATTGTACACTTTAATCCCCCAAATTAAGTTGTTTGTTGCATTAAGAGGGTCAAGCAGAAGCGGTCACAGCAACAAACTCATACAGTATCAGCATATAAATTGATATTAATAGGAACCATAACAGCACTGTTTGAATGTATGCACACCATCAGTTAGGGAAACAATGCTGCATTAATGTTTCAACCCCACAAAACCAATTTCGAATTAATGCTTAATAATTCATGCTCTTTTTAATTTGCATTTGTGTTATTTAAAAAGATTAGCGTGCACCCTCTTATAATGGGTCACTGTTTCACGTTTTTCCACTCAGCGTGCACCCTCTTATAATGGGTCACTGTTTCACGTTTTTCCACTCAGTCCTCTGTGATACATACGCTTCACTGCATTTAGCATGCAAGGCACCATTGTGGAGGTGTGTGTGAACAGTACCTTTGGTCCTTGCCTTCCTGGATAGCCTGGTAGGCCTGGCACACCAAGCTTACCCTGCAAAACATTGTCAACGCATATCACTCATCACACACGTCACCAAGGCAACGGGATCATCATTACAGTATTATAGCTCTGCATGCACACGAGTGGCTGGCACTAGTCTCTACTCCTTCCCTTAGAGCACCCTTCTCTACCACTCCCCTAGAGTCACCGCATCTCTAAATATTAACAGACGTTCGAGGTCCTGGGGACACTATGTATTGCTTGCTGGTCAAGACGTGCTTAAGTTGTAGAATTAGTAAAAAAGGAATACCTTCTCTCCAGCAGGACCTAGTGGACCAGACTCTCCATTTGGACCTGACCTTCCTTTAGGGCCCTCGGGACCATCCTCTCCACGGGACCCCAGCATTCCTATCTCACCCTAAACACACACAAGATGAGATGAGACCAGATAGAGACACCATGAGAAGAGCCCTTTATTATCTTAAAGTTATATTGTTTAGAAGATATGTAGTAATGGATACTTATTATTGGAGACTTATGGAGTATTTCAGTTGCTCACCCTGTCTCCTTTGAGACCCATGTCTCCCTTGAAACCTGGGAAACCGTCCTCTCCCTGAAATAAGAGACATACTGTATATGTTAGTTCATATTGCACTTTATAGCAACCACCCAGTCAAACTTTGTTTCAACTCTATACAAGTATTTTATATTGTGATATTATAGTATAATATGATGAAATTATATTATAGTGATATTATATATATATATATGTGTTTGGTGAGTGATTGATATCATCTTCACATGAAACTCTCAGATTCCTTTCCTCATAGAATTTGGGATAAGTATTTATTTGCTTCCATCTGCTGGTCACACATGGAATTGCACCACATCATCACTCATGATTAGCTCCCGGCTAGGATTCACGTTTAGTGGAGTCAGATTAATTAAGACAATAATCCAAATTATTTTAGGGGACTAGTGAAGTGAGCACAATTTATTCAGTCTAAAAAACATTATTGGAATTTCTTTCAATAAACCTCTGTAAAGACATCAGTATGATGTTGAAAATAAAGGATGAAGGGTTTTAAATGCATCTCCTTATATGCTCTCTTTGGCCTTTTTCTCTTGACACTCTCTTTCTAGGCTGTCAACTATCCATGTTTCTCAACCTACTTGATACATAATGCAGCGCTGAGGTTACTGCCAGTAACCCGCAGCACAAAGACCACACACACACACTCGCACGCGCACATGCACACACACGTACGCACACACACAAACATCCACCTGGGGTAAAAAAAAAGTCCCTTATTCAGAACAAAGCCTTCTCCCTCAAGGTCCTGTCTTGGATCTGTGGATATAAATTATTGAATATACAGACAGACCAATATGAATACCGTAGGATCTGTCATTTCACCAGAAACAACAGCAGTGATAATGGCAGACAGACACACGGCACGCATATCAAAAGCCATCTTTACATTCTCTGTGTGTCCTGTGTCCCATCCCTATATAATAGACCGTTGAGACGGCTCTCCACTGCGGCGGCATTTCATTGGACAGAATGAATGTGACCTCCACTGACTGAGGACATCTATTGAGCAGCAGACGTCCACTCAGCGCAGACAACAGGCCACAACGATGTCAGGATGCAACATGTAGGTGTGTTGATGTGCTGCTTGGCTGCAGTAAGAATGACCATGTGACCCAACACCTGGGACTGGCCTGTATCTTAAAGGGCTAGTGTGTGTTTACTGGCCACCTGGAGCAGAGCTGTGAAAGGACTTGTGCCTGTACTACACACAAACACACACACACACACATGCACAGCCTGCATCCTAAAACACTAATTGACAACCTCCAGTGAAAGTACTTCCTCACATGTGAGTAACACTAGAGGCTGAAGGCAAAACACATTGTTCTGCATGTGGAGATCTCCTGCTGCTAAACTCTAGAGGGTTTAGGACAACTAGAAAAGAGTGGAGCCTGAATACCTTCTCGCCCTTTGACCCCTTGAGACCCCGGACACCATCAGATCCCTGTTGGCCACAAGAAGACATCAGTCATTCAGTAGTGCTGATGGATTATGGATGACAGCTGAATATACAATGTGGTACAGTATAGAGACGGAACCTTGACACCGCGAGGTCCGGGATAACCGATTGGCCCTTGAGGACCTGGCTGGCCCTGAAAGCAAGAACACAGTGGTCAGGACACTGAATGATGTATTCAGGCGATGAGGAAGGAGAGGAGTACTAGGTTTTTTATTTTTTTCTGGGAAACATTCCATTTGGTTGTACAATTGAGTTATTTGAATGTTGGACTCCGTACAGGCTGTCAAGTTACACTGACTGTGAACATGTCAATTAGCTCGCACAAAAAGCTAAACAGACTGACTCACCCTCTTGACTAAATCTGTCAAAGTCAGTGCAGCAATCAATAGTCAAGACACACTGGCCACTCACCTTGGCTTTCTTGTGCGTTTTAATCACTCCAGTGGTGAATCCCTCTTCATCTCTATAGCATCTGTTCTATCCTGCACTGTATGACTCTACAGTGTAAGCTGAAGGCTTTCACCATGTATGCGTCTACATTTCAGCCACTGATTATATCATTATTGTAAAATGTGCTACACATGAACGTGGCTTGACTAGACTTACTAGAGCGCCCTTCTCTCCAGGTGGGCCTTCTTTTCCAGGGTGACCCTGGAAAACAACAAATATGACTTAGAACGATATTGTGGCTCTTCTTCTTCTGCTTCTACGCTTTTATTTAGAACATGGAAAAACTGTTACGTTTGTTTATGAACATGACTAGAATTATTATGATATACATTTATAAATATATGAGATGTGTGTAAAGTTTTCCCTGCCACTCCCTATGAACTCACACATGAAGGTCAATATAACTTACAGTATGTGTGGTACTGATATACTGTCAGTCAATGTATGTGTGTTAATGGTACTGTAGGACCACAGCACTGTAGAGGGTCTGGTGTTTACGTACAGGGGGTCCGTCCACCCCAGGCAAGCCAGGCAGCCCTGAGCGACCTACAGGTCCCTGCACACACAGGACAAGATACAGACACAAAAGCAGACAGACAGACACACATGAAATACAGACAGACAGACCGATAGACACATAGCACATACAAACAGACAGACAGACACACAGACAGAAACACAGGAGAAGATACAGCCATACAGACAGACAGACACACAGACAGACAGACAGACACACAGGACATAAAGACAGACACACAGGACATACAAACAGACAGATAGACAGACAAGACAGGGGTCAGTGCTACAGTTGTACACATGACAAGGGGATAAATCCACCCATAAAAGACATAAAAGACAAGTACTGATAACTAAACTGCTACTGGAATATGTGATTAGCATGGTGCTATATGCATTCTGACATTCTGACATAGCAACAAAAAGGATAAGGTTTAAATGTATCTTGTATTTCTCTCATCTGATTCCTTTAACCATTTTGATTAACGTATGTCATTTCAGTATAATGTTATGTATCTTTATTGTATTCCTTTATGCACCTGTTTTAATATTTCTTTTATTTATTTTCTAATCTGATGTTTTTTTCTCTGTACTTCTGTATTTGTTTATGGGAAGCACAACTCGTTTACATGCATTCCCTCTCTGTAAAGCACAATGTTGTCTTTTCTGTTTGCTTTCCAACTCCATGCCTGCACCATTCTCTACCCCTCCCCCTAGCTCACCACTCTGCTCTTTGACAATATAAACAGTGATCTAAGGGCAGATGGAGGAGACTTGAACACAATGGAGGGCCTACCTCAACTAATAACTATTTAGAACTTATTATGATAATATAAATTATTTCAGAACGCACCTTTTCACCAGGAGGTCCAATGGGACCCTGAGGACCTGGAAGACCCTATGAGAGTGAGAGAAAATACTTGAGTGTCAGTTTCCATAGCGAACACCCAGTCACGCACACAAATAGGCACAACCGGGAACAACTAGATCCTTTGTTGGGGAAGGAAGTAGCTATAAACCCTGTGTGCTCACATTTACATACAGTATGTAGGGCTGCTGGCTGCATAGTACTGTAGGGCTTATTCTGTATGTGTGTGTGGGTTTGCGTGGGTAATTTGAAGCACTGATGGCTACAGGTGTGGCAGCTCGCATGCATTCCACTGACATAAATGAGACGCTTTCAGACAGCCCTCAACCTGCAACCCCCACCCCAACATAAACCGTGCAAAATATTTGAGAAACGTGTGTGTGTGTGTGTGTGTGTGTGTGTTTGTACTTTTCATTCCTCATGGGAGCAGGGCAGGATTCGAGGATAGCCAGTGTCAGGATGCAAATGAAATGTGTGTTTGTAAATTAAATCAAACCTTATTCTGAGTGAATGTGCGATGCTGTGCTTTACCCTAGTGAAGAGTAAACAATGTGTTGACAGTGAAGCTTACATTTTTCATCATGATACGTGTGTAACTCACAAATATAGAACCACAAATATATTATGTTTTTGTGCATGTGTGTGTGTGGAGATTGCCCTGATGCTAGAATGCATTGGGAATAATAATGGTTAAGCCATACAGTGTGTGGCATGTTGACCTTTACAACCACCGGACACTGTTGCCATTGAGGGAGAGGATGGGTCACATTTAATTTGCTCACCTGCGTTCCAGGGATTCCCTGCTGGCCGGGTGGGCCTGGCTCTCCCTGTGGTCCCTGAGCAAATAAAAACACATTCACTGACATTGGTGTCCAGTGGATACTGGCTTCATTATTTCACCAAAGAACACTATTGAAGATAAGCTGGCTAGCCTCAGTGGAATATAATAAAACCAATAACATCATATTAATTTCAAGTCATTACGTCATTTTCAACTTTGACCTCAACTTCTATTCGAAACATGCAAAGCACCGCAGTCTAAAGAGGCTCAGTCAGATAGGAGGACGTTGTGCCTGTACCATGTTTCCTTTTGGACCTGGAGGGCCATCCACACCTGCAACCCCCTGGGAAGATGAAACAATGAAATATCAGAACTAATTTACATATCCTACTGTATGCTAGTTAGCACAAGCAAACGTCATGGGCGATGATGTACATACAGGCTGTCCCGTGGGGCCAGGGGAACCACGTGGACCCAGCAGACCTCTGGGGCCCTAGGGACACAAAGGACAAGGTTGAGATGAAGGGGGATTCCGCCTACTCCCCCTACAGTTGACAAATAACCATATCAGCAACCATGGCCCCTGATAAACACATCTGTATAAAGCCTAGAGCAGTATGTTCCTTTTAGATTTGCTGCTAATGTTTTTTCAGAATGTCAAGCATTTAGCATCTTTACACAACACAAGTGACAGTGAACCATCCTTACGCTCTCTCCTGCCAATCCCCTGGGCCCGATCTCTCCATCCTCGCCCTATGGGAATGAAAGGAAACATTAGCATGGATACAGCTGCAATCGGCAAAGCACAGGAGACTGGAGGAGTGAGCAACCTAAAACTGTTCTGTGATCCTCCTTGCTGGGTATGTAAAGTACTTATGCCATTTATACCCACTGGCAGCATCTGATGCATGTCAACGTCAATGTTTACAACATGGTTCTATTTCTATGGAAATGCATTGAATCTCTGTAGAGAGTTAGTTTAGAATGGTAGTAACCGTTGGCCGTAAGAGTAACAAAACGTGAACTTACTCTCTGACCGTCCTCTCCAGTAGAACCTGGGGGTCCAAATGGTCCAGACTCTCCCTAACAAAGAGAGAACATGAATATTAAATCAGTTGCCTCAGAGGTAGAACAAGACATAAACTTAATAAAAAAATAATAAAATAAATTTAAAAAATAGCCAGTAAAATAACCAAAAGCAACAGTTGTTAGGGTTTTTAAATAACTATCAGACCAAGGTATCATTCTTCTCTTCAGTGTTGCAAATATAGGCATATTCTATAGTTGATATATTTGTAGATTTGTACTGTAGGTTAATAAATGTTAATGTATATTTAAGCAATGCACAAGTATAGTCACCATGTGCTGATGCCTTCCGAATAAACTGGTTTGGTTGTGTTCTTGATTTTTTCTTTCAAACATTCAGTATCTGAGATATATATATAT
>JAODOY010084142.1:0-14584 GCA_025399855.1 Forbesichthys papilliferus
TGTGGGTATTTGGTGGATTACTGCATAAACCCCCCCCCCCCCCACACACACACACACACACACACACACACACACACATGGCCCAGCTCGAAAGACAGAGTGCTGGCTTTGACTGATGATGGGATTGGAGGCTGATTGTCTGTGTGTGTGTGTGGTTTGAAATCATGTATGTGTATCAGTAAGCATAGAAGCCGTTGTGTGTGTGTGTGTGTGTGTGTCTGCCCGTGTACATGTATTTGTGTTTGTGGTGAATGAATTTGCTCATGCAGTGTATGTGCTTGGTTGCACGGTTGCATGTGCACGCAGATAGAAACAAATAAAGTCTGTTTGTCTGGGATCTGTGGTTTGTGTTGAATAATTGTTTTATGGTCCGCCTTTTGATGAAAGATGGACTGCTCCGTTACATGTTAGCCTAATAGCTCAATACATGTTACAATTCGTTTTACTGGATTTACACTATAGCAGCTTGTGTGTTTAGTTAGGTCATTGTATAGTTATCAGCTGTGTGTGTGGGTTGCACGTGTGTCAGATTAAATGCACGTATGTACATATACATGTGCCCTGCCAACATGTATGCACACATGCTTGACCCATGACTCAAGCCAGACTGGTGACAGACGCTGCTGCTGCATGTGTTGCTCTAGTGGAGCCACAGGCCTCCATGTGTCCTTGTACCATCTTGTCCATGCCACGGACGGACGGACAGACAGACAGACAGACAGACAGACAGACAGACAGACAGACAGACAGACAGACAGACAGACAGACACACACACACACACACACACACACAGGCAGTATTGTTAGCCCAGCTTGGGAAAGGCCGCGGTTCAAGGACATTAACAGCCTGTGTAATTGGCCTCCTCCCTCTCTCCCTCCCTCCCACAATATCCTACTGGTTCAGCGTTTAGGATATTTTGGTTGGAGGATAAAGGGTACAAGGCCTGGGAAAGTACCACTGGCGCATCCTGAATGTACAACGCTGTGACTTACAGTGACTTACAATGAGTACACTTACAAGCATTAAGGAACTAGGGGTTTAAGCATTCTGCTCCAGAATGCTAGAGACCATGCAGGCATGGAGATTAAAACCAGGACCTTCCCCCAACCCACACACATTCACACACACGCACACACACACACACACACAATAAAATAAGATGTTGACATGGGCCCAGCCTCCAGTGGGTGTGTCGCTATGCATCTTCTGTGTGATCAGAAAGGACTTTGTGACAATTAGCCACATCGTGTCTGCTGCGTGTTAATTGCTGAGCCCAGCATCACCTTGGATGCTTTCTAATTAGTACTAACAAGGCAACAGAACCTCAGTGGAAGGAAACCAATCAGAGCACTGATAAACATGCACAGACTTATTTTTGTGCACAGAAATGAGTTATTCCTAAATTATTATGTAAAATATATGACATTATTTGATAGTAGGGGCAGACTTATTTCAGAAATATTTTTCTATAAAACGTATTTAATTCTAATGCTGTTTCAATTGCAGATTTTACCCTTTTTTTGTAGTGAAATTAATCAATAATAAGTAATATCTTTCTCTTGTAAAGCTTAACTTTATGTTCATTATATGTTTTGACAAGAATGTGTGAATATATACATTATAATGTGAGATCATATATTAGAGTAACAATATCTGGTATATAATAGATTTTAGAGGGTACAGAAACCCTGGTATATTAAAGTAATACAAATCAAAAAGACAAAATCTTCATGATACACAGAAATCACGTAATGTCATATTTGTGAATGCACTGAACTGGTGGAGGCAACATAACATTTAGTGCAGCAGGCTTATAAAGACAGTTGTATTGGAAAATATTTCTTAATATTGTACGAAATTGATTTAAGATGTTATTTAACAACCAGTTAATTTCAATGAGAACCCACACACTTAGATGAATAGCCACAGACACAACACACTCACACACAGACTCCGTACTAGAACAGTGCTCAAGAGAGGGGCCAGGGGCCACTGTTTCATTAGAAGTGTCACGAGCATGAATTATTAATTATATTCTCTTCATCTCCAGGCATTTATGGTCCCCTTTTGCCTTTATCTTTATGTAAAACACACACCGGGAAAGGTCAGTATGCAGAGAGCATGAGAGAGATGGCTGTGTTTGTGAATCTGTGTGGTAATGTGCGTGTGTGCGTGTGTCAGCATGCATTCCTATCTGTATGCATGTATCATTGTATATACCACATTCTGTGTGTGTGTGTGTGTGTGTCTTTCAGGGGGCTTGAGCACTGTCTCCAAAGCATGCTGTGCTCATTGAGAAGTGTCTTGTGCCTGGGGGGCTGCTGTGCGGCTGGCCGTCTGAGAAAGGGGTCACATCCATATTCATCACATTGAACATGCACATGTAAACCAGCGTTAATATACCGTGACAGGGCCCAGTGTTGAGTCCATGGGAGACAGGAAGAGACAGAGACCAACTGGCACTGTCTCATCCAAGGAAAGGAAGCATCATGATCAGTGTATTTTTTGCCCTGTGTGGACAGGACTTACTGGATGAACTTTAACCTTCCAGAAACCGAGCTTATAAAAATTCAAACATTTGAAATGCTTAACTGTATTTATGGTCTGCAGAACAAAACAAGGCTCCAATCTATTCTGGATTAAACAAGGAAAATACATTATATAATTCATGATTGTTTACATAGTGCCAAACTGGAGAACCAGTAGTTCATAGAAATCAATAAAAGGATTTAAAAAAAGGTGTTCCAGTCCCCAAAGGACTGCAAATATGGAATTATTTCAAACCAAATGTCAATATAATGAGGAAAGAAAGGTTTATATTTTAGGGTCAAATATCATATCACAAGGTATTATATTGTACTGGTACATTTTGTTTTATTTAAATTAGTGAAATGAATTAAAAAGTGGAATGCATGCCAAATTCACATATGTATTGATTCTTCCCATAACGTATAAAAAACTCTAAAACATAACTAAAATTAGGACTTAATCCTCTTCTTGGCAATGCTTGTCAAAAAACGTGGCAATATTATATATATTTCATGTGAGTATATACATATTTTGTTCCTTTTCATCATATTTTTGTATGCTGGCCAAGTCTACAGTATGTCTAAAATGAAAGACGATTTTGATAAATTATGTTTTTGGTTCTTTTGAATCATAGAAGGGTTCCAGCAGTATGTGATGTATTTGTATTTTGGGAACATGTCCAGTAAACGTAACACACACCGTATGTATTTCATAGAACTGTCACCGGTGGTATTCACATGGGCCCATAGCAAATCTAAATGGCTAATCCACCTGTAGTCAAAGACTAAAATATAGAAGGGAGGCATATCACTCAGTATTGTCATAATAATAGGTCCAGGTAGCTGGATATGACAATTTTGCGTTACATATATGTCTGCTTTGAAGTCTGGAACACCGTAAAACCAAAACAAAAGTAGAGGGAAAACAAAAATCAAATTAAATTAAATGCTGAAATCAAAGCAGCATTTGTGTGTTTGTGTGTGTGTGCGCGCGCGGTGTAAGGCTTGGGACGGTGGTTCAAACAGACGTTAGATGAATGGAAGTCTTTGAAATGACACTTAACCCTGCAATACCAGCTTGCCCGGCCTTCATTACAATGACACCACTTACCTTCTCACTGTCAGAAAGCCTTGGGTTCCTCCCCACCTGTACAAGCCTATACTGGGACCATCCGGTCAGGGGTCAGGGGTCCTCGAGGGAGGGGATCTTCTGGTAACTGTACGCCGGACTGAGCTTCACAACCCCCCGCAGCAGCTTTATTTCCAACAAAGGTTTAGGAGCTTCCCAAGTGGACAAATAACACTATCAGTTTCTCTCTCTCTGGTTGGGGAAGGAGCATGGCTGGCCTGCTCTGATCTGGGAGAGTAGTGTTGCATCTGCTGATGTGCTCCATATAATCAACTGTAAGCTCCATTTTATTTTACAGACACTTTGACTTCTTCATGAGTTTTTTATTTCACTTCAGACCCCTTTGTTAAAATGAAGCAGTTCCATTTGTAATCTTGCATTCGTTTTGTGTGGTTTTCTTTCCAGGGGAATCTGGCAGGCAGGTTTATCCTGTCCAGTGGAGCAGTGTGCTGTGAATCTTTCTGGGCTCTAACATCCAGTTTGCCTTGAACAGTGGGGTTTTCCCCTCAATCACCCTCAAGAAGCTCCTCTGAACCACTCTCATGTTTTAACCAGCACACCCAAACCGTAGGATGGCTGTGTAGTGGTTGGTCAGGGGCTGTAACTCTAGCGTCAACGTTGCCTTTTGGCGATACAAGCAGTGTTGTTTTAAGACACCCTTCCCCGTCCCCCCAACATCATTTAATCATTTTTCTCACTTACTTTTCCCAGCATGGGAGCAGAAAAGGAAGAATGACGGAGAGGAGGAGAGCAGAGGAGAAGGGGGAGGAGAGAAGCATTCCAAAGCGGTGAAGAAGGGGAGACATTATGGCAGACATTTCCGGAGCAAGGAGCAGGAAACCTCTTACAAGGCAGTTCTTAATAGGATCTGGGTGCTGGCTGCAGCCTACAGCAGACTACTCCTCTTGAGAAGCATTTTGGGTTAAAGTATGAGCGGGCTTTTAATCACGAATTGGCAGACATTATACAAACACCACCCTGTGCTAATGTCATCACTCATCTGTCCTGTTTAGGGTCTCTGAGCAGACCCTGTTGACTCAAATGAACTGTAATGCTTCAAGGACTAGATCATTTGAGTGTTGCTGGTTATACAGTAGCTAAATTGTACCATATAGGCATCACAATAAGATACATTAATTGTGTTTGAGGTGTTTGTCCATTTTCTTTTGGAATATACTGCATGGTCCAATATTGTGCCATGGTCAGTTTGTTACACAACACAACAACAAAAAATCATGCAAACAATTTGTTTTAAGAAACTCGATCTAGTACTAACTCGAGATCACCTCAAGCCTTGTATTTATTTCAAGACTGGAGGTAGAACCTCTACCAATCCCAGTCTTGGTCTGGTCATGGGCTGAGGTATCAACTATAGCAGCCCTAAACACTGAGAGAGGTTCTGAGAAGACATCGTCTGATCGCTACATTATCATAAGTTACATGTCAGTGAGACACTAAAAGTGGAGGCTTATTCCAATGTGTTGCTGCTTAACAGAACATGAAGCGATACTGTTGTTCTCACTATCATGCTTCCATCACAATGTAGGTGGTTTCTAATGAACAGTGCTTTGTCTGCATTCATCTTGTAGTCTCTGTATTTCAATCATATAGTTTGCTCAACACTTTGCTCCTTGTAACAAATGATTAGCAGCTGCTTATGAGGCACATTTAGATTATTGACATACTTGCACCTCCAAATACAAAACATGGCTGAGACATACTGCATATAATAAACATTTGACCAAGGCAGTACTATACTGTACATTGTAGAAAAAAGACACTTAAACCAATACAGTTTGTGACATTTATACAAAATAAACCAAATCAAATATTAATATATGCTTATTGGGAGGGCAGGGGAGTCAAGTGATTGTGGAGTCTGGGGGCAAAGCAGCTGAAGGCCTGAATCCCCATGGTGGAGAGGTAATGGGGGGATGGGGGGGGGGGGGGGGGGTGGGTAGGAGGGAGCCCGATTGGGAAGGGTAATTTACATGATAAGGAGAGTCTTAATGTTGATACGGAATTGTACAGGAAGCTAATGAAATTCGAATAGGAGTGATGTAATCTGTATATTTGTGAGGATTCTAGCAACAAAGTTCTGTACTAATTGTAGTCAATTGAAGAATTTGTTGGGGATTCCAGAGAGTAGAGAGTTGCAGTAATCCAGACTGGAAGGACGAAGTGTAGATATGTTTAGTGAAAGAAGGATGCCCGGGTGACGGTTTTTATGTGTCCGTCAAATAAGAGGGCAAGACTTTTCACGGTTGTTGACAGTGGAAGTTAGGCTGGGGTTGTAATGACAACCTGACATTCCAGTTGGATTGTCCATCGAAATTGTATGTAAAGTGCAGGCACTTTCAAAAAATACGGTCTGGTTGTTTTTGATTGGTTCAGTTGCTACTTGGACACATTCACAGTGATTTCTCGGCTTTCCAGACTGATTCTCATATGATGATACATACACACTGAAATTGTGAATGACTATGTGCTAGTTCTCATGAGTCAGAGTGGGTTGTCTTATACATAATAAACAGATTACATTAATGTTATCTGGTCTTTCATTTCATAGCTTGTGCCTGTGCCTTTACTCCTTTAGATGTAACTGGTTATCCATACACTCAAGCTGGGAGATATTGCTTCACTTCAGTCTTGTTTTAATAAATGGGAATCCACCGTCAGGCTATGAAGGTTCCCCCTTCATCTCCTGTCATGTCCTGCTGCAGATCCCATTGTTCTCAGCCCTCGCCTGTAACCATGGCTGACACCCACTTGAGAGGTCTGAAGCTCTGTGTACGTATGACCACAAGTGGTATTGCAGTTACGTGGGATCACCTTACCCACGGCCATTACTTATGACTCCTGACAGAACCACTGTGGCTGCTTGGGTGCTTCTGAGTGCTACAATGGCAGCTCCATTATTAATGATCACAGCTTCTGTCTACATCTAAAGGGATGTATAGTTATACTGTAGGTACTCTAAAATGGACATTTTTAGATTAATGGCACAATTATTGTTGCACTTCAGCATTGTTAATTCAGATTGCAGGAACAATGAACAAGAGTATGTTGCTGCAATCAGAATTAACAGAAGCCTATTATTATGATGATTATCAGTGTTGTAGGCAAGACTAACCTGTCTTACAAAGTCAAGACCCTGGACAGTCCATTTAGTCATAGTTTATTTCTTATTGAGTAGTTCCTTATTGTATTAAACGTCATTAGAGCTTTGATACTGTTACATTCTGGCTCCTGACTCAAATGCTCTGCTCTCCTTGGCCTCTGCTGTTTCTAACTATGATAAATGGATAAGATGTTAAGGTCAACACAAAATAAACTGTACTGTCTTCACATTAGGATGGCCCAAAATGATCAAGATGGGATGCATTTGATTTTCATCGATTACAAACAATATGTCAAATTGCATGTAGAAAACACTGGCCTTGATGACATTTCCCTGTGTATAAAAATAAACCTAAGTGTCGAAGGCCACCGCTTGGAAAACAAATTTGAATGGCAACACATGCATTCTCTGCACTGCATTTAGTTCATTGGCAAAAAAGGA
The DNA here is from genome assembly GCA_025399855.1 of Forbesichthys papilliferus. Taxonomy (NCBI): domain Eukaryota; kingdom Metazoa; phylum Chordata; class Actinopteri; order Percopsiformes; family Amblyopsidae; genus Forbesichthys; species Forbesichthys papilliferus. The sequence continues at coordinate 7,221 of JAODOY010084142.1, forward strand.
AATCGATCACAGATGCCAATGTCGACGTGCTCTTGCTTTTCTTTGCCACTGCAGAGACCCCTCTCCCCCAACCCCAACCAGCCCTTCCTACCCGACCAGAGTGATAATCATGACTAACATCATTTATGCAAATGTAATTAGACTGTGAAACATGATAGTGGAGCGCAGGGTGCCAAGAAATGTATCACTGCCACACTCAGACTCTAAACATTCAATTAAAACATTGAATTTCAACAGATTTAATCTAAACGTAATAAATGATACACTGAGGAATAACGTAATAATCGTAATGTGGTGCCAGTGTGGTCATGGGCTCTTTCACTGTGTCCCAGACCCACAATAGTGGACCAACGTGGAGAACAGTCTGGAGCACTGGTATAAGATGCACTACAGTACGTTCCACCTGCCCTTCAGAGAGGAATGCAATGGAGGAGCAAGCATTCCGCTTAAATACTTCCACTGGTATAAGTTTCAGACATTTATTCCCAGGGTGCGCCCTTTGTATTCATGGTCCACCTAGTATATGCACTCTCAACCTCCAAATGATAGCAGGGATAGACCATCCAATCTCTCCCATGTGGTGGCCAGCAGAGCCATGTAAAGAGAGAGTTGCGCCATCTCTGTTCACTCCAATGGACCGTTGTTTTACAACAATAGCAGATTGTGGAACCTCAACATATTTCCCAGAAGTTAGCCTAAATACTACATTTACATTTGTTTTTAAATGTAAATTTGTGCATTTTTTGACTACTAATTATCAAAAAATGAAATGATATATCTGTGAACATATATTCAAACTGCCCACCAAGCACTTCAGGGAACTATTTTGCCGTAGACTTTGCCTCTCTATGAACAATGTGACCATTGACAATTTCGAACTTCTGTTGGCGTAACGTTGTTATTTCCATGGCTCTGGTGGCCAAAAAGTAGCGCTCAGGCAGGTTCCATTGTCAAAAAAACCCCCCAACATGACATGACTGAGATTGAGATTATGGATTTATATTGTGAATTGAGATCAGGCACTGCCCATATATTTATTTGATTTGGTGTCACGTGTGCCTATTGTCATGAAAATGCATATACTATACTGTACTATCAGCAAAAAAAGCTTTTTTCATAATATTACTTTTGCTGCAACAGTACATTACCACAAAGTGACAAGGTACAGTAATACCATCTACTTCTACCTCTGCAAACCTGTCAAGTCTTTAGAATACCTCTGCATCACAACAACAGATGCTCAGCAAACGAAATTGAACTCAAGCCTCCACAGTTCCTGTAGTATACTAAAGAGGTTTGATGGCTGTGACACTTAGTGTCACTTGCTCACTGCTATGAATTAACAAACATGTTTTGTTTACAGATAGCAGGGTTTCTTAAGGTTCAGCAAAGATTAAAGATAGTGGAGAGTGGGACATGTGTTGCTGGCGGATGTGTTTCCAAGGTGATAAAACCTTCACTGAGGAGGCGACGAAAGGTTGGGAAAAAAAATTGATAGGGTAGCTCATACAACTGTACATTCATATGCACATATGCAACACACATCATTAGATACTGTTTTTTAACGACTTTAAGAATGTTCAAAACTAGCACAAATTCACATTCTTATTTTAAAGCAACAACCACAACAACCACAATCTCCACCTCTTCTTTCACAAATAACCCTGCATGCTGTCGGCTGACAGATAACAAATTACAGAACGCAAGCCATTGATCAACTGTTCTGCCTACTGAGAACAGCGTTCACAGGGGTTATAGAAGAGGGAGCTCAGCCACATAATGCCATAGGCTGTCTTGCCTGACTTCTAACAACCAGATGTTTAAACAGATACAAAATGTCTTCTATTCAGAGCAGTATACTGACATCGTCCTAGTTTTGATAATGACATTAGAATTTAATCTCGAGGGGGATTCAGTGAAAATGTGGGAATTTTGTATGCTTAACGAATACAGTAAGGTTCACTTAGTAGCCATTTTATTTCAAATAATTTTGCACTCGTTCTTGAGCTGTCTAATGTGACCTGATTGTTTCTCCACTGCTGGATTATGGTGGTATTTGTTTAGTCAGGTTTGAAAAGCAAAAAGCCACATGCCCACATCATGTAAATTATGTGTAAATGCAAAACACTTACATAGTAAATGCTCTTTGTTTCATGTTTTGTATCAGCCTGTGATGTGGATTTATGTTCATGTTTAGATTTTTTGTAGTGTTAACAACAGTGAAGATGTTGTTGATGTAGTAATAACATCCATTAACAGAGTATAATAGAGTCACATGCAAATTGGCTGCCTCATTTGTTAAATTTTATAAATCAATGCTAGCACAGAGCAAAGCACGTTTGTAAATTCAATCTATTATTAACTTTAATCTTGTCTTGTTCTGACATGGATGTCCTGTCGGACACCAAATACCATCTGATAGCACCTCCATATTTTATTATTGTCTAATTAGCTGCTTTTCATTACAAATCATGAAACTGTAGACCGGAATGAACTCATCTGTGCAGTCGGGCAAGTGTTTAGTCTGGTTTAGAGGCTTGTCCCTCTGTATCAGATAGTGGCACAATCCATTATTTACCACAGATCCAGTTTTCAGCAGGTCTGAATAGATATCACAGTCAAATCACAGCAAAGTCATCATTAAGGGGACATTTGGGCACAGACACAAACTAGTTCAGACTGCTGGTTTGTAAATTTACACATTGCCTTTCATCCGATACCACAGACTAATAAAGTGCACCCTACTAGCAAGTTCTGTTTGAGAAAGGAATGGTAAATGGACTGCATTTATATAGCGCTTTTCTAACCTTTCGGCCACTCAAAGCGCTTTACATTATTTTGCCTCACATTCACCCATTCACACACACACATTCATACACCGATGGCGATTGCTGCCATGCAAGGTGCGATGAACCACCGGGAGCAGTTAGGGATCAGGCATCTTGCTCAAGGATGCTTACAAGTAGGTCAATACCAGGGTTTGAACCCACAACCATTAGACCATCCTGCTCCCATGGGATGATTTTATGATTGTTTTTCTTCTTTTTTTTCAGTGACTAACAGTCATTTTATTGTACATCTCACTGTATAAGTATTGCTTATTACCACATATACTGTATATGCACGGTTGCATAGGTTACTTTTTTAATGTAGTCTGTTACAGTTACCAGACTAAAAATATAATCATCAACATAATGTTTGGATTACCTAAATTTAGTAACATAATCTGATTACTTTACATTACTATTAAATTACTTCACACCTAAATAGTGTTCTTTCAAATGTCATCCAAAGCAATATACTGCTTTGGCCCACCAAATATTTATATTTCTTTGACCGTTGGGCAGTGGATCAGATTAAAGTAGGACTTGATTAACGACAATCCATATGAAGGGTTTAAAAGAGAACATTTATTGTATTATACATTTTTGTAGGCAAACTACATTTTGAAAGTAGTCCTGGAATGATTTATCTAACTAAAAACAATATCTGTAATCTGATGCCACTTTTTTAACTTGTAACTGTAATGTATTACAGGTACAGATTATTTTGTAATCAGTTACAACCCAGTGCATATGTGTCAATAAGCACATACTTATATACAGTAGTTACTGTATATTTCCAGTATAAGGTATACAGTGTACTGTATGTCAATGTATTTGTTTTGAATGTCTGGGGTCAGTGTGTGATTTAAACAGTTGAGAGATGTTCACACATTTTCATTCATGTACATACTCATTTAAAAAGTATGTTTCAATTAGATAACAAACCCTGGACCTTTCAGCATGACCCTATCTTGGGATAACCTGTGCGTGTGTCACCCCCTCCAGCCCCCCACCCCCCACCACGTTCAGCACGTTCTCTTTAGATGTAAGCCTAATGTGAATGATCCTGTATACCTGCAGCCTGCCTGCCTTCAGCAGAGTGACTCCAGAGGATCTCATTGCAGCTTCAGTTACATTGCCCTTGTTCAGAGCTCACCTGTACTAATCACCATGTCTCTCATAATGAATGGCCCTATGTTTAATTCACCTGAAGACACCATCAGCTGCTGTTACACACCTCAGCTAGAAGTATGGCCTGTTTGTCTGTCTGTCTGTCTGTCTGTCTGTGTGTCTGTGTGTCTGTCTGTGTGTTTGCCTGTGTGACTGTCTGTGTGTGGGTCTGTCTGTGTCCGTCTTCTGTGTGTCCATCTGTGTGTTCGCTTGTGTGTCTGTCTGCTGTGCTGCCACCCTCATGCCAACAGGAGGTCTAGAGGTGTAAGACTGGGCAGAGCAGGTTGTGTGTGTGTGTGTGTGTGTGTGTGTGTGTGTGAATGTACATGTGTCACCCTTTGTGTCTGCGTGTGCATGTTTGTGTTTTGTGCATGTGTGAACATGTGTGTGTGGGTGTGTGTGTGGCAGGTGCCAGGCCCTAAGACTCAGCTGTGTCAGGGGTGAAGACACACCCTGAACACACACTCACACACACACACAGCACCTTGCCTCGAAGGTTCATATCAACTCAGCAAGCAATTTGGCACACACCTTTACTCATCCACACACACACACACACACACACACACACACACACACACACACACACACACACACACACACACACACACACACACGCACACTCCACCCCCTGGATGTCATTAGCCTTGACACTAACTAACAGCAGGCTTTGAAGACAACTTGGGAAAACCGGGCAGGTGTCAAGCAACTCCTGAACACATGTTTTAGCGATGCATACGTAACTAAGCGCTGTACATTCACTGCTGTCATCTATGAATGAGTAATAGGATCTGCCTGGGTGTCAGCATATATACCAAAGAGCTGCCAGGAATAGACTGAATGAGTAGTATATAGATCTGATCAAATAATATGGCTGAATCACCTTCAGGGAGATTATCCAGGATAGCACATGGTATGATACTTTGAAAGCATTCAATCAAAAGTCAATGGGGAGGTACACGGATCTCACCATAATATTATTTATCTCTAGGGAAGCTAATGGGTATTTTGAATATATTTTAATTAAATGGTATTTCTGCAGCGACCTGTTTTGGGATCAATTGACTTAATTTCAGGATGTGCATGGTACATTTAGCTGTATGGGCACTGCCTATATGTCAGCCTCCACAGCAAAAAAAAAAAAGGAAATTTGAATGGAGCTCTATGGGAGAATTATGAAACGGCAAATGAGGCATTTGGAAAAACATATCTCTGACGTAAATGCTTAGTTGAGGTTTTGCCACAGTTTCAACCTGTGATAAACTGAAGTGGATATTCTATTACAGATGCACGCAGCAGCTACCTCAAATTAGACATGGTTTTCTTAGCTTTTGTACAATTAAGACATTAACGGCAAGGTGAAAAAGTAATGCCGCATCCCATTCTAGAGGCCGTTCTCTATGTTGAACACAGCTTTTCTGATTAAACTGCAGTTTGCTGAGTTTGCTGCAGTAACGTTCTCAAGCTAAGTCATTGTTAATAGCTTTTAATGGTGAGAATGACATTCGAAGTACGCTGATATCATCATCTTAATAATAATAATAACTAATTGCATTTATATAGCACTTTCCTAGCCTTCCGGTTACTCAAAGCGCTGTACAATATTTTGCCTCACCCATTCACACACCCATGGCGTCTGCTGCAATACAAAGCACGACCAACCACCAGGATCAATTAGGGGGTAGGCATTTTGCTCAAGGATGCTTACAGGTAGGTCAACACTGGGGTTTGAACCCAACACCCAGACCATTAGACCACTTGTTCCAGACTGTTATTTCAGGTCAAACTGGAGCTTGTAACATCTCACAATAGTGGCTGGCGACACAAAATAGTTTAGACTAAGACAGCCAACGCAGGCTAAAAGAGATTTTGAAAATGTTAACGAAGCCCAAGCTTGGGCTGCTTTAGTATGACCTAATATGACCTGGCATGGCTTTCACGGAGAAATCACATTAAGCATATATATCAGTTTCCCATTATGTTCATAAGTTGCACTGCTCACATTTTAAGAAGCACTTTATTTTAAGATGAGCATTTTGTAATGTATCTTATTTGTATGGCATAGACTGTTTAATTCAAGCCCATCTCTTGTAAATAACATGCTTAAACCAGAATAATGGACAATGCTCTCATAAATGACACCATCTTTAAAAGAAAAGTGTAAATTCAGAGTCTACCTTTTTACTATCGCTAGTGCCAACTTTTGTTTTAAGCTTCACCCCACCACAGCCATGGTGTCACTCTTAAACCACAATGTATTTACTCTCACACATTCTTTAACAGTGAGCCAACTCAGCCTTGCCTTGGGCTGCCAGTGGAGGCCGCAGAGCCAAGCCAGGCATCCAAGGTCACTGTCAGCTCTTAGTACTTAAAAAAAACTTGAATCGCAAGGAATCTGGACTGGCAACCCAGTCAAATATGATGGGGCTAATGGTATGTTAATATTTATTCCAAAATTATATATTTCAATTTAATTGGCATGTACAGTAAATGTACGTGTAGAAAATTAAATGATTAAAGGGCATACAATCATGTGATGATAAGCCCATGTCATCTAGCAGAATTATTTAGACACAAGTAGCATTTCTATCTAGTATGAGTTACCTTCCATAATGTACAAAATAGTTAAATATTATATTATCCAAATATAGAGTTTTGGATACAACGCAATCTATTTTTTCACTGATATCTGTAACCATGTTACAAGCAAAACAGACATTCCAGTCAGCAGAGGGAGCAAATGATCTGTTCTGTATAATTCTGGAGAAAGCTTGTTGATATTTGACCTTGACTCCCTTCAATGGCATAGGAATAGGGAGGGTGCTCCCTCAGAAACTCTGCCCCACACTTTGGAAACACATTGTTAAGGCTAGGATATTATTGTGTGCAGTCTGCACCACTTTGTTTGCACCACAAAAAGTATATTAGCTTACAATCACTTTCTATACCTTTAAAGTGTTTTTAATAAATACGTAGGTAAAACTAGTTCAGAATATAAATAAATACTGTACGTGAAAGCTGAATTACCCATAGCGAAATTGTGTTTGAACATTGGTAATTTTCCGATTAAGTAGCTTATGAGGTCTGTTTTCTTAGTGCCTTCATAGTCACAGACAAATAAGGTAAGGTCATACAGTACATAGTTCTATGGATCATAAAGTTAGAACCAAAGGAGAATTTCTGCTCCTGCAAAAAACATAAGACAGGAATCTGTGTCCCCTTTACTGGAGCATTTGCTGATTATTTAAACCTCCATCATATGACCTGAAGCTAGCCAAACCGCGCATGATATTTCTGAGCCTTTGACAATGCATGGGGGGGGGAGGGGGGGGGGGGGGGGCACAAAAACATTTTTTATAATTACTTAAT
>JAODOY010084143.1:0-14584 GCA_025399855.1 Forbesichthys papilliferus
CCCCCCCCCCCCCCCACCCCCCACCCCCCCAAGCTCCAGAACCCCCCCGCCCACCCACCTGACCAGGGAGGGACATCACTGGTAACTCATGACGACCGTTGGACAAAACAAACTCATGATAGCGTCAGATGGTAATTGCAGTTGTATCGAGGGCGCTGCAGACAGCCTGGCGCCGGGAGGGGGGGGGGGTGACCCTGTACATCTGCATCCCTCACCGCTTGCTACAATGACCCGTCCCTTGTGTGTTTACTCCAGCTGGGGTGGTTGCCACGGCGACCTCTCTCTAATCAGCGATTAGATAAATCATGCTCCACATGCTGGATGATTCTGAAGGACAGTTCCGTTTGGGCTGGACATGCAGGGACATGGATAGAGATGCCATCGTCTTGCGTGAAACGCCACATGGGCGGTGCAGCGGGGGCGGTGCAGTGGGGGCGGTGCAGCGGGGCATTAAGGCATTAAGTGATTCCTCTCTGCCACCCCCCCATCCAACACTGTTCTCCGACCCTCCCCTTACAACCACGAGCGAGGTATTGGTAACAATGAGCTGGCACTACAGAGAGTAACTAAAATGCAATGGTGGCGTGCGAACCTCCCTTTCGTCTAAAGCAGCTCCTTTCTACTTTACGCAAATCTTAAAGGTGTAGTCAGTCATTCTGGGGAAAGCTTGTTGATATATAAACTTAAATCAAAACAAAAACACCCCTCCTGTTGGTGCCATAGGGTGCTGCCTCAGAAGCTCCACCCCCCACACATTACTAAGGCTAGGATATTGTTGTTGTGTGTGGTCTGCACCACGTTGTTTGTGTTCCTATTTACGGAGCCAGGGCTGTGCAGAAACACCAGATACTTTTTTGGCAGCGTGCACAGAGAAGGGTAAGCTAGCCGACCGCCAGGAGATATTCTGTGGATTTGACAATCACCAATTATAGCTTAAATATCATTTACAGTCCATCCTAGCTGACCATGCCTCCTGGGTCTACGGCAGAGTAGGGCTTAAGTAAGGTGTTTGTAACTGAAGGTTGAGCCAGTGTGAAGGTCACAGCTGTAAGTGCAGTTGAATGTGTGTCAGAAACAGGGAACACTCGTGGGTTGCTTTCCTTCACACGGAGTCGCAGGTTTCCATTAACGCTGCTTGTGACACGGACTCTCAGGGGCTCTGTCTTCATGGAGGGAATAAACCCAGTAAAAGAAACGAGAATTGGCGTCAAACGTAATAAACTTAAAGACTAAATACCTTCCCAAAAGGGACTGTAAGCAATAGCAGAGGAAGTAAAATAAATAAAACCTTTTGTATAATTACATGTGTCAAGTGAAATGGCATGTTTACATTTAAATATGTTAAGCAACTGAAGAACAACTGTAATAGAAAACAACGGACTTAATGCTAATACTCCATATGGAATAGATGCTGAATAATGTCTGCCTGATTAGGCTTCCGTACCGAACTTGGTACTTTTAAGGGTACCGATTAAATTACATCGGTACTACTGGGCACTGCTAACCCTGACGACATGCCCCTGAGGGCACATCTGGGTGAGAGAGTAGGGACAACAGCGAGAACCAGCAATCTGGCTCTTGTAGTCCACAGTGAGACTAGAGCTGGACTACGACATTACATTGCACTGTAGTAAGATCACACGGCCAGTTTGCATGTGTGTGTGTGTGTGTGTGCTCGTGTGTGTGCGTGCGTGTGTGTATGTGTGCGCGTGCGTGCGTACGTGTGTATGTGCGTGCGTGCGTGCGCTCCTTTGACGACAGCGGCCTTGCCGTCGTACCTCTGCACACACCAGCAGCCATTAATCTTTTATTCATTTCTGCCATTTGTGACCAAGACAGCTTCTGTGGCACTGAGACTTGTCACAACAGTGACATGTGGTCCTGCAGAGCCAGGAGCACATTTCTGCCTCTCCACAGTAACACTGGAGGAGACACTGCAAGATGGTGTGTTTCTCCGAACAATCCCTTTACCTGACAACCTGATGTTTAGAGCAGATATTTTTAACTTTTCCCAATTTATGTTTTTACTGATTGAGGCTTGACACGCACAATTACCATTGCCGCTTACTTGGCCAAAGAACTTATAAAACAAATGAAAACTTCACTTCAAATGTCCCCCCCTCGAACAAGCTGGCTATGTGGGTGGTTAGTCATTACCATCACACTACATAAGCAGTTGTTTAGATTTCATTTTCTACATTACACAAACAATTGACACCTTTTAAACATGAACACGTTGGGAATTTTACTACATTTTTGGTTCATGGAGAAGGAAAAAATAACCAGAACCAAGGAGAGAAGCTTGGGGAGAAGCTTGGGGAAGGTTTCATGACTATCTCAGAAGTTCTCTGAGATATACTCTCCATTACAGAGCTGCTGAAGAAGTGACCTTACCAGGTCACAAAACGATTGTATCTCATTGCTGAAGCCCTGTTACTTCTCCCTCACATGTGGGGGAGTTGCCCATTCTGTCACTCTGCGTGCCTCGTGATGAAACGGAGGCTAGTATCGGGGCTACACTTTGCATCTCATCTAAATCTGTGCCGATGTACTACTGTGCCGTAAAGTTGTTTTTCTGGAGGAAATTCATGGGAAAATTGGATCCGAGGCATCCAGTAATGAGATGTCATTGGTTTCTAGGGTCACTCTGATGTTCCTAAACTAGGCATCAGCCGTGAGCAAGACGAAGATCTCATTACTGCCATCGCTCACTCATTCGTGACCAATGTGCACCTGCGAGGAGTTATTCCTCTTGCGGAGGGCTCAAAAGCCTCATCTGTTTATTCCCTTCCTTCTGGGGAGTGATGGTATTGTAAAACACGGCAGGAGCGACGCTTTTCTCTCTCTATACCCGAGAGGGAAGAAGTGGGTTTCAGCAAACAATGAAGAACTGAGAGGCTGGCTTGTCACCAGCCAATAAAACGTCATTAGAGGAGAAAACAAGCTCGGGGAGAAGTACCAACTGGATGTGTGACGTGTGAACCTGTAGTTCTAGTCATTATTTTCTCTGTGCCCCAGCTCGACACGGATCAACCTTTCATGTAGTTTACTCCTTTATTTGATGCGCATGTCTTTTGAGGGTGGATTGCAAATATGATGCCATCGTGCTTTCTGGTGCTGTCAGGGCTCATATCTGACATGCCAGTGATGGATTTGCTCGGCAGTGGTTGTCACGTCGATGTGGAGGCGACGTTTTTTAGATTTGGCGGCGCGTGAAAGCAGGGAGATTGTCATCGTTGATGCTCCCTTTTAAGAAAAACAATCTGTTGTTGTGGTTATGTAGACACACAGGCAGACAACACAGGGTCGTGCAGGTACGAGATAGAAGCTCCATTCTTTAATAATGAAGGTCTTTGCATTTGGAGTGCAGACTTTAGTTTTTCCATTTCTCCATTTTACCTGATTATAATTCCACTGACAGCACATCACAGTTTCAGCGCATTAATCAATCACAGCTTTGTATGTTTTTATGTATTTAGGGAGCTTCTGTTTTAGCCATCTTGTTAACATATAAATGACATTGGCAATAATACAAGCATTTTGCTACTTTCCTTGTTTTTGTCTATTTTACTGCATATTATCGTCCCCCTCCTTTCACATTTCTGCTTCACTGTCTTTCCACAGATGATAATTGCAGATTGAGTGAGTACCACCGGCTGAAGACCAAGCTGCTGGACCTGCATGACAGGCGCTACTCGGGCTCACACAGCCATGGCGAGCACATAAACAATATGGCCGACAGGAGGCAGCTGGTGGACGGGATGTTTCGGCGCTTCGATGTGGACAGCAGTGGCAGCGTGGACAGCAATGAGCTTTCCCAGGTGACAGTTGTTGTTGACCTAACCGCTAGAAAATGGAGGGAAAAAACCTTCTTCCACAATTTTTGGGACACATCCGATATAATAACATTCCGGCACTGTTGAATGAAATCCTTCAAAAACATAGTTTAGAATAAGTAACTACTGTAGATTCTGTATATATTACATTTGTCCTCATTCACTAAACTGAACAAAAGCTGTGTTTAAACATACAATCCTCAATTGTGCTATTGCACCCCTACAGTAGAACCCTACCTCTCCCATCTCAGTGTTTCAACCTTTATTCTGAAGGACACATCTCATCCAGGCCACCCTCTGTTCGAACTGTTACCGTCAGGCAGACGGTACAGATCCATCAGGGCAAAAACAAATAGACTCAAAAACAGCTTTTACCCGTCAGCAATAACTATAATCAACGCTGCTGAATTGAACTGAACTGATTGAGGGAGTGGTGCAATAAGTGTGACTGTGTACGCGTATATGAATATGTATATGAATGCCTGCTGTGTTTAGATACTATTTATTACCATTTTAAGTTATATTGTAGGAATGCACTGGCTGGTCAGCACTTTGATATGTTGTTGTACATGTGACATTCTATTTATACACAAATGTAACAGGAGGGGTAGAGAGCAGATTAAGCCTCAGAGCTCTGTGTGGGGAGGAGTAGAGAGCAGATTGAGCCTCAGTGCTCTGTGTGGGGAGGAGTAGAGAGCAGATTGAGCCTCAGTGCTCTGTGTGGGGAGGAGTAGAGAGCAGATTGAACCTCAGTGCTCTGTGTGGGGAGGAGTAGAGAACAGTGTGAGCCTCAGTGCTCTGTGTGGGGAGGAGTAGAGAGCAGATTAAGCCTCAGTGCTCTGTGTGGGGAGGGGTAGAGATCCAGGCTGACTGACAGAATGTTGAGTTTGTGAGGTCAGGACGGTCTCACAAGGTCAGGAGTCACGGCAACAGGCTGAAGAAAAAGCCTTTGTGGAGAAAGAAATATATTCTAGGAATAACAACTAAATGTCCCATGATATCAAAGGACTGATTTAATGCAGAATGCATTTGAATAACTGAATGGGTGAGTAAGGCGGGGTGGTTTTAGCTTCCCTGCAGGATCCCTGCATATCTGATCTGTTCAGGGGTCGTCTCAGTCCCAATCTTAATTGGGACAGCCTAAATGACTCAAAAAGTAATGTTGCTTCACTGTATTTTCATAGTATTTGCATACTTTGACACGCATCACATCTTAGCCTGACATGGTAGGAATCAGTGGGCATTGAGATATGTGGTATTTCTCAATATAATGACTTGCATGTGCATTTCAACATGCCTTTATCTTATTAAATGTAATTTTAGGTAGATTTTCACACATGCATGGAGATGGCTACTCCAATGGAAGCCAAGCTGTGTTGCTGTAAACCTACCCAGGTGTTTAAATGCCGCAACGTGGACACGAGATTCAGATGGAGCAGATTGTTTCAGTCTACGACTTTCTGTTGTTTATCCAAATGTGGACGTTGGCACAGTTGGGTCCAGTTACACCATGCTGCCAGCAAGACTAAGATATGCTTGAGATAAACCACCAGGGACTTGGCAATGTAGCTCTTACTTTTTGGAATACATTCCATAAGCAAACAACTGTATCAATGCATGCTCAAGTACGCTGTGTAATAATAAGACGGATCAAATGCCAGTTAGTGTACTACAGTATATAATGTTGTCACAGTCAACAGTAGAACTTTGTTGAAAGCCTTGACTTACAGGATATACAGTATATTAGTACATGATGTGTCTTGTATTCTTAACTTACACAAGAGAAGCCTAACAACATGAGGTTTTCCTAGGCGTATACTGATGCCAGTTGTGTAGGGCACATAAAGATAAAGTCAGTCCTTCTGGAGGAAGCTTGCTGATATTTAACTAAAACACCCCCCACACACACACACACATTGTAAACACATTGCCAAGACTGGGATATTGTTGTGAGGTGTGGTCTGCACCATTTAGTTTTTTCCCCATTTTCAGAGCCAGGGTTGTATAGAAACAATGAATTCATATTTCCGTGCACACATTATTATATTCGCTGAATCTGACGTGTATTAGCTTACAGTCGCTGACGCACCCTTTAATCGGAGAGACTCATCAGGTTGCGTGAGCGGCATCTTCACACACGGTGACATGTCTTCTAATGAAAACAGACTTAACGTTTTATTAGAGGACCAGAGCTCAGTCACTTGAACAAAGGCTATACTGCACATGTGGTACTATCATCAAATAGACTTACACAATAGCTATATGAGCCAAATATATATGTTGCTGTGTGCCGCTACACACCTTTGAATGTTTGTTTAGTGTCTGTGAATCTTTGGCATGGCAACACAACAATATAACTGTTCCTAACTGCTGTGAAGCTGTTAGCAGACAGTTTGGTCTGTATTCTGTGTTTGGGGAGGAATGATCTGTGTGAGCTGCACCATCGAAAGTCCCTATTTGACTGGATAAACAAGAACTTGGCCTGTTCGATTTATTTTGAGGTGTTTTAGCCTAAATCCACTATGATGCAAGATACCGGACGTTTCATTGCCCGAAAACCTTTAAATGTCTTTGCTGGCCAAAACTGTCAGCAGTTCCTGTTCAAAGCCCAGTAAATGACTTAGATGCAAATAAGATATTCAGTGTAATAACTCACTATATAAACAAAACCAGTGGTGGGTTGACAGTTTCCCGACAGTTGGGAGCATGATTGTAATTACGGATTGGGTTTTTAATGTGTTTTAAAATAGTTAATTACTTGTTTTGATTACAGTATGTCACTGTAAAATGAATTTGTAATTATTTACTCAGAATCTTCCTTCTTGTTCTGTCAAAGTATGTGAGCTGTGATATAATTTACACTACAGATGTATCTTTTCATCGCACAATCATTATGCTCGACTTCTACTGGGTAAACAACTGTATACTATTTGGTTTCCCACTGGAATATCAAACAGTTCTGTGGTAATGTGGTGTTGTAGCCTAGTGAATTAAGCATGAGCAAGGCACTATAACTACGCCAGCAAAGGCATAAATCCCACAGGAGCCACATACGCAAAAACATTATGACATTATCACACTTTATAAATGAGGTATATTATGGAAGCATTACTTGTACAGTACATATACAGTAGAAGGTCACAGAGACAGTACATGTGCGCCATAGTCAAACAAAACAAACTTAGAATGATCAGTGTCTCCTTACAAGTGTTACCTTCATATTGTGCTATTATCTCATTATACAATATGATGTATACATAAGAGCAAGACACCCATCAGTATAAAGGGCAGTATTGTGAATATTGACAGGTCGTAATCGCAGGGGAAAGCGTTCCATTGAAAGGCTGACTGGGCCATGTGCAACATCTCCATTCTCAGCCATGTGCTTTCTTCCACCAATCAGATGTATTTCAGTCCAGTGAGCTCTGAGGCTGGGTGTGTGGTCAGCTCAGAGATCCTGGAGCAAGAGAGGTTTGTGAGTGGGCATCAAAGTCAAGCGATTCAAAGACACTGTTAAAGTCTGCCTGGCAACACACTCATTAGCCACAATCAGCCAGGCAGCAATGAGATCATAGCAGTAACATTAGGGAATAATATAAGCTAGTGGAAGGACACTACGCATAGATTCAAGGACATAATGTGATAGACCAACTCTGCTTATACAGCATAAAATAAAATAAAACTGTTAAAAAAAGGACAGATATCTTGTTGAACAAGATTGGACATTACTTGGAAATATTTGGATATTGAACAACACTGTAATTGTGAATGTGTGAACACATGACAGCTAACTTTAGCCTGCCAGTCTGGTCATGGCGATTATGTTTCTGACAGCTGATTTAGTGTGATGGGTGGCACTCATGATTGTTGGAAGATGTGCTTTTATGGGCCGTAGGGGGCAGCACTAAAACATATCTTACAATGTATAGTGCATGTTTACCACCAAGCATTTATAGGTCCCATGTCATGAAATGCAGCCAAGACGCTCAATCATGTATAAGCAATTAATTATAACATGAAGCAAATGCTATCCACAGTTATCTTTGGCGGAATGGATTTGTTCGTACGCAGTTATAATTAACAATGCTTTAACCCCCCTGAACAGACCAGCAGCAACCACGAGGGCAAACATACGTGAGAAAAGCAACCGATACGATGTAAATACACTAACGCATATAGGTTTAATAATAATAATAACTTAAATTTATATAGCGCCTTTCACAAACCCAAGGACACTTAACAAACAAAACTGGGGGGGGGATTAAAGCCCATAGGCCTCATTGAAGAGGTGTGTTTTGAGCTGGGTTTTAAACATTATTATGGAAGAAGCAGAGCGAATGGCAGGAGGAAGCTTGTTCCATAGTGATGGAGCACCGACACAGAAGGCTCTGTCACCAAATGTCCGGAGCCTGGATTTAGGGACATCAAGCAGGTCTTTGTCAGAAGACCGCAGGGACTGTGACTGGGTGTAGGGATGGAGCAGATCTGTGAGGTACCGAGGCGCAAGTCCATGGAGAGATTTATATGTTTAAAACCTTTTTTGTGCCAAGATCCTCCTAGAGAGGATTAATCAATTTAGAGACCCACCAAACACCAAGTACTGGTAACGTAATGTTAAAAACCTATCCGTGTCAGCTAATGCTATACCTGTGTGTGCTAATGTATAGCTAATGCTATACCTGTGTGTGCTAATGGATAGCCAATGCTATACCTGTGTGTGCTAATGGATAGCTAATGCTATACCTGTGTGTGCCTAATATTTTTGAGCAGAGCACTCCAGAATCTATGGTGTGCACGCGGCTAAACAGGATTTCATCCAATCAGGAACAAGTAGGCTATTTTGCCACAACCTTACTCACGACCAATGAGTGGAACAACACGATAGTAAAGCGCAGAAGCCTTTCATATATAATTTTCATTACTTCAATGGCTGCGTGCAATTTTCGCGACCCACTTATTCCCACTTGGGGACCTACAGGTGACCCACCTGTAGGTCCAGTCCGCTGCATTATAGTATATTGCATAATTATGGAATAATAATGTTTTTAAAATGTTTAGATGGGTAGCATTTCTAGAAAACATTAATGCAATTTACAGAAAGCTGTCCATTATTAAACCAACCTAGAGGAAAACATCTCCTCTGCCAAAAGTGTAATAGTTTACCTCGTATTAAAAAAAAAAAGCTCTGTTGAAATGTGTGAATACTGGAAATCGAAAGGAAAATCAATTACAAAGAAGACTTTGTACACAGTGACTAAATATTGATGTGTTTTTCCCTGTTGAAGGTCATCAAGAAAGAAGGACTTTCCAAGGACATTTCTGACTGTACGCTGTTTGACCTTCTGAAGTACAATGATGTCAATGATGACCACTGTCTCACCGTCGATGAGTTCTACAACGCTTTTGGCAAGTTCCCTATTCTTTCACAAAGAAAACGTTTCCAATGTCTTCTTTTATCCTTCTGTCCGGCAAGAGTAAACTGTCCTTCTGTGCATGTGAGCCCTCCAGTAATGAACTTTTGTTTAACTATTATTGGTATGTTGATCCATTTGACTTGCTTATCTCCCTAAGCACAGTTTTCCCTTATTTCAGTAGGCTATACATATTTCATTATTATATTTTCTGGTCACTATATATACTTATTCACTTACATTATTCACCAACCAGTTTTCACTGAATTAGATCCATGTTTTCTGCTGATAGTTGTATACTGTATACAAATATATATATATTTTTTAAATGTCACGATTCTCTTTTAAGGTAAATGCTCTCGTAGAGACAGAAAACCTGAGCTTTACATGATATACAGTCAGTCAGTGACATTATTTTCCCATCGTTTTTTGTTTGTTTGTTTGACAGAGTTTTCTGTCGTACTTCCGTGATGAATTTTCCCTTGTTTTTGGTTTTTTTTCCATCTGCCGTTTTCACTCAGCTCTCAGTATCCTCTGACATTTGTCTGGCTCAACCGATCCACCAAGAGGGGTTCATAATTATTGTTCATCTGAGGAGCCGTTGGTATGCAAAGCCTTCCTAGCTATATAATTGAGCAAATAGAGAAATTAAGGAGATCTGTCGGTTGTTCTCTGAGTTAAGGTCCCGCCGGCAAATCAGAACAAGAGAAAGACATCCCGCCCGACCAATCAGGGAAGAGCTGCGTGTCCTGACGCTTTAAAAAAATATGTGTTTTAATGTGACATTTTATCAAATATCTCCAGTGATACTTTCTTTAAATGAAAAATATGCAGTGCAAATGCCAAACACACATATAAATGACTGTTTTATTATAACTTGAGAACTTCCTGGATGCAGAGGGTGTGGGCGTTCAGCTGCCATATCTTCAACAGCGTCAAGTGAGCAATGACGTGCTTGATGTGCCAATATAGAGTGACAACATATGTATGTTTTTATATATATATACTGTATATATATTCTCCTTCTTCTATTTCTTATCAACAACGCAGCCTGACTTGACAATATCCTGAGTCGGACTACGGCATAGAGTTCTCTTAGGAAGAAGTCCTTTTTGCCTGAGTTCTCCCAAGCAGCAGAAGACAGATAAAAGTGTTTTACTCTCTTTGAGTGCAGTTCTCTGCTGCTGCCATTTCTGTCAGTGTGCTCATTGTTAAGCTCCAGTATATCAGTATACCCCCCCCCCCCCTTCCCCGTTTTCTTGAGACACTTGAAAAAGAACAGTCAGTGGTTGCACTGCAAAAACTACATCCGAATTAGTGTGATAATCTTGTTTTTAGATTTAATATCTAGTTGGACTTGTTTCTAATATAAATGGCTCATCTAGTGACTTAATTTAAGTAAATGTTCACAAGCTTTAGGAGATCGTATTAACTGAAGCCATGCAGTTGTGCTTGTTTTAAGCATTAGCCAGCTCATAACTAATTATGACGCCTGTGTTTGATAGGGCATTTTTGCAGTGTGGTCACATGTTAATAAGCTTATTGTACTTTTCAATTAGATGCTACTCAACCCAGTGGTCAGTTATACGCTGGACTGACGGCAGGGAAATGGCCGCACTGTAAAAAAAAGTAATCCATTAAGAATTTGCATTTTACATCATTAACTCGAAATAGAGATAGAAGGCTTTGCCTGCTGATAATTTAGACTGAAAAATTAAGCACTGTAGTTAAATTGCATAGTAAAGAGAGATTTCTTTAGTCAAATGTTTTTGGATAAAGTTTAGAGGTTTTTTATAACAAAAGATTATTTTATCAAGGATTTGTGCATTGTTCTATAGTGTATTAAAGAAACAGACATACATCATTTAAAGGTATATCTTCTATGCTACAGGAGCTATTCATTTTGAACAATGTGAATTCAAATAAATAATGTCATAAAAATAAATGAATGCACTTTTCTTCCATAATTTATTAAGTTCAAAGAATGGGGGGTATATATAGACTAAATTGAAATAGTACTGTGTAAAAGCCCTTGAATGCATAAACCCTTTGTCAAACCAGGGCATGATGTTTAAGTTCATCACAGTTATAGATTTTTATCTGTAACCAGCATCATTTCTGAAAGGCGAGCTATAAAAATGATACGCAAATACTTTAAGCCTGGTCGTAAACTGAGCGCAGTCACAATGTAAACATGTTGATGCGGTGTTTGTCGGGGTTTTGTGGTGACGTTTCTTCAAAGAGTGGCAGTAAACGTGGAACGACTCCCCGTGAAGTCGGTGTCTGTCCAAACACTTGCTAATAAGGACCACCACACGCACACCTTTGTGAAATATTCAACGCATGGCATGGGGTTGTTTGTCAGGGCTGAAGATAAGACTTTAATGTCCATGCATTATTCATTCCTACCTTGCACAGACAAGTTAGGGACTTGTGTGTGTGTGTGTGTGTGTGTGGTGGGGGGGTTGCCCAGCTATAGGAATGTGTCTGCCAGAAGTGATGTCTTTTAATTAGATGATGTTGGAGATATAGAAGATGTATGCCACGGTCGGCCCATTGTCACCGCTGAGCAATGTGGTGAATGATGGCCCACTGCATCATGGGTAGGCTGATAAGGCGTCATCTATCATGAGATATCTCATTAACCCCTGGTCGGGACGGTTTGCTGTACAGTAGGGTGGGTGACACTATCTAATAGCATTGCAGAGCGAGCGTTAGCATCCTAGCGAGCGTTAGCATCGAGCGCAGGCAGAATGCAGATAGGGATCCTTGAGATGGCTCTGCTGAAGCCAGAGACTCATAATAACCAAGACTCTTCAACTGGCTTTCTGTGTTTGTGTCGTGTGGGTTTAGCCACTGGCCACGGCCATTTAGGAGCAGATCTTACGAGCGGGATCTTACGCCTTATTTCCACCGGGCCCGGCACTGTTCCGTCATGTCAGCGATACGTTCTTGCTCTGACATACATGTATTCTGCACTGCATCCTACCCCACAGGCAGCGTGTCAGAAGCAGACCGTCTGTACTGTACTGTACAGTATTGTACAGACTGTACTGTACAGACTGTATTGTATTGTATTGTATTGTACTGTACTGTACAGACTGTATTGTACTGTACAGACTGTATTGTATTGTACTATACTGACTGTACTGTATTGTACAGACTGTACTGTATTGTATTGTACTGTACTGTACAGACTGTACTGTACTGTACAGACTGTATTGTATTGTACTATACTGACTGTACAGTATTGTACAGACTGTACTGTATTGTATTGTACTGTACTGTACAGACTGTACTGTACTGTACATACTGTATTGTACTATACATACTGTACTTTACTGTACAGTAGGTGCTCTAATATAATGACGTCTGACCGGTGGCCTTCAGTCGCTGCATTGGTCTGTCACTCAAAATGCACTTTGTGTGTGTATATATATATGTATGTGTATATATATACTGTATATTGCTGGTATATACAGAACACACACCGCTGTATAAATGTGTGGTCTTTATTTGTACATTGTCTTTATTCTATTGCCATCAAACACAACAACAGCAGTTACTCTAGAAGTGCTGAACTCAAAGTCCTTATAGGCAATCTCTCCATAGGCAACCATCTTTGAAACGCCCCGGGCACTAATTTAGGAAGACTGTATTGAAGTGAGGGGGGGGGGTGGAAACCCTTAACTGACCTTTCAATGGTCAACCGGCAAATACAACTGTATGTATACAATCGCAAGTCTTATCTGATGAATAAAAAAACCACTTATAATGTTTGGTGACTTTTCTGAACATTGATGTCCTTGAGAGCATATACTGCACGCGGAGCTTTAGAGCCTCATACCATGCACTTGTTTCCAACACTGTCTGACTGTGGAAGAATACTGTACAGGTCCTCCGCTGATCTTAAGACTTTCTGACACGTGTGGGCAATATGCATATTTTAGGTGTTTATTTTAACACCTGAAGTTATTTTTAGAGAGAGTTGTCTATGTTGTGGAAGCCTGGGGAAGATTCTTTCTTCATACAACAGATTTTTTGTCATTCATACAACAGATGTCTAACCATATCTTGTGATGTACCCTGATAGTGTGAAATCTGATGAAAAAATGTCTAATTATACTTAGAGAATTGGTTAATTTCTGAATCTGTGGTTCACGATTCCCTCAACTGTGGGTCAAAATTAGACATGCAAAGCAACAGTCTCCTCTGAAGGAGACCACTTACTTACCTGTATGTATTCTTACCAAGAATTCTTACCAAGAAGTGCCATTAAAACTGTCTTATAATACATACTTCAATGTGTCTTTTAGACCATCTCATCCTTCCTTGCATAATGTGAACCTATCATGGCAAATAGTTTACTCCAAGAAAGCAGAAACCTGTTTCTTTAACAAAGCCTACAATGTACTCTCTGATATTTCTGTTATGTCTGTTTGGAAATAGTATCATTTCCTCAGGTCCAGTTAGTACATTAGCCCAGCAAACATTTGTTTGAAGGTGAATTCCACAATCATAGATGCACACATGTAGGCCTCTCTTTAAGAAACTGCAATTCTAGTCTCAAATCAGGGAGTGAATCTTTAAAAGGAATAAAGTTACACCCCAGTAGACCCCTCAGATTGGATTAAATTAGATAGAGAAACCTCAGACGTCCATTCACTGCATGATTTGTGGCAAATTGCCTTTGGTACTCTGGGCAAATTAAACACAATGACTTACAAAAACAAGGACATTTAGGGTCTGTCTTAAATGGCGGTTCCACCTTGTTGTTACCAGGCATGAATTTCAAGCAGAACAAAATAATCAGGCGAGAAGGAAACAGGCAAGAATTTTTTTTTTTTTTCACCACCTGGCACCCAGAAAGTACTTCTCAAGATGTAAGGATAACTTAGCATTTCAGTCGCAAAAATCCATGGCATCCCGTCACCGTTCCTAGCGTTTACATCTCTTGTGGGGCAAGAGGAGGTGGTGGTGTTTCTGCTAGTGGCAGAGAGCTGTCTGGACAAGGTGGTGTTTCTGCTAGTGGCAGAGAGCTGTCTGGACAAGGTGGTGTTTCTGCTAGTGGCAGAGAGCTGTCTGGACAAGGTGGGGTTTCTGCTAGTGGCAGAGAGCTGCCTGGACAAGGTGGTGTTTCTGGTAGTGGCAGAGAGCTGTCTGGACAAGGTGGTGTTTCTGGTAGTGGCAGAGAGCTGTCTGGACAAGGTGGTGTTTCTGCTAGTGGCAGAGAGCTGTCTGGACAAGGTGGTGTTTCTGGTAGTGGCAGAGAGCTGTCTGGACAAGGTGGTGTTTCTGCTAGTGGCAGAGAGCTGTCTGGACAAGGTGGTGTTTCTG
>JAODOY010084144.1:0-14584 GCA_025399855.1 Forbesichthys papilliferus
GTATATTTTTCCGAGTCGATGGTACATTTAGCAAATCGACGTATTTACGTAACCGGTGACGTCGGTTACGTCGACTAGTCGCCCCAGCTCTAGGATAAAGTGTCTGGTCAATTACCAAATTGGTACTGGTATAAGCATACTGGTAAACTGGTGAGTTTGCTTCTGCGCCATGCAATTGAATATATAACTAACTTAGTATATACTGACGTCAATATGAGACAGCAAAACAAGAGAAAGAGGACTAACTTGGCATCTTCAGGCATAGCCATTTGGTCCTTCTCCCATGTAATAATGGGTGTGGGCACTCCATCAATCTGGCATTCAAAACGGGCAGCTCCACCTACGGGCACGGTTTGCACCACAGGGTCCTGATGGAACTGAGACAGACCTGTAGGCAAACATGTATTACATCAGCTCGGACAGTGACACTATGCAGCACAATCTACACAGGGCAGAGTTTCTTTAGCATGCATGCATGCAGGATAGCCTGTGACTAATATCTTAAATTCAATCCACTCTGGCCGAGGACGCAGATGTTAATAATAATAATAATAATAATAATAATAATAATAATAATAAAATAAATTAAATGAAATAATCCAAAAATGGTTCACTAAGATTTATTTATAAGATTTATGTTCTTATATTATTTATTCATATGTTTTACCATTGGTCCATTCTCCCAGGGCAGGATAAAAATAAGAAAATAAAACACTGGCGCCAAAAATTCAAAGATAAATGTAAATAAATACAATACAAAATACATTTAGGCAGTTGAAATGGTCTGTGATTAATATTAAGCAGCAGGGGGCAGGAGTGAGCTCTGCCTGAGGTGCTTTGATGTCTGCCCCAGCCAGGCTCTTGGTGAACAGAACAATATGTGTCTGGATTGCAAACAACCCTAACTGAGAAGCAAAACATATTAGAACTGTGTAGAGAATGGAGAAAAGAAGAAATGGTTCTTGTCTCCAAGAAAGAACGAAGATATTATTCACGAGAAGTGGATAGTTTTGTGTTGAACAAAAATCAAAACAAGACATTTCAGGAAGAGATACACATCTGAATAAATTGGTCAGCCTTGAATTATTACCCCTGGTTTCACTTTCCCATTGGAACACATGTACCCATTTGAAGCAAACTGCAGAGCAGATTCATGAATGAATTAGCAACATGACATCAAAAAGCCTGTAGAGACTAATCTAGTGATTCCACATCAGGGTTGGGCAATAACTAGTTACTAGTTACTAGTTAGTGTAAACATTTTATTTATTTTTCAGTAACTAGTAGTAGAACTAATTACTTTTTACTATTACTAATCCAAGTAATGATGCATTTCTGCAAAGAACAATACTTCTGGTCCTAGCAAACACAGGGTAGACTAATTGAACCAACCTGTCCAATCATCTAGTTTAAGAGGCTGCAATGTTTTCACTTTGGCTGATTGTTGACTCCTAAGGTTCATTATTGTTCCAATAAAGAGGAATACTTTCTAAAATGAGCTGGCTACACAGGTTGTCATTCTTTGGAAGGGGCAATGCAGGGTAGTGATTTTTAAAGTAATACATTAATGTAACTAGTAATGAAACTAATTACTTTTATTACCCAGTAAATATGTAATGTAATATCATTACTTTTTGAAGAAGTAATATGTAACTAGTAACTAATTACAATTCCTGAGTAACTTGCCCAACACATACAGTACATGAATCTACCAATATTGCAGAAAGGAGTAAATAGATTAACAAATGGGAGAAAATCTTAAACTATGAATGCACATGCAGCCTCGAGTGAACTTGAGTAGGTAGATCTTTTTTAACATTGTTTTATTGTGTTATTTGCATTTTTATGCCAGTTTCCCAAGATGGATATGAAGCCAGTACTAAACTGAAGACAACATTATATATAGTTACTTCAGATCAATTATTATTAACAATAAGGACAATTCCGTATACAGTAACTTGATACAGTATGCACATAGCACATACTACATGCTAGCACATTCATTGACCATGGCTACATCTCAAGCACATAATTTTACCATATGAATGTAGAGGTACATTCATATGGTATGAATAGCAGCTCGTGGGTTAAAACAAGTAATGCTTAATCAATCTGGAACAAAACTACTGCAACATGTTCCATTTTGAACGAGCGAGCTGGCACATTTGAAGGAGCACTGAACTTCTGGTTAGAACCAAGACCACGCTGGTCTGCTGCTGCGATAGAGGCGCCTTATCAGGCCCTCAGCACACAGTGCATGTAACCACACGCGTCACCCATAATCCCAACTCTGCAACTGTCAGTCAAACCAACGGCTTCTTCAAACCAGTTAAACATAGCGTTTCCACGACAGTACAAAAAGTAGGTTGATAGCAGAATTTAATCCGACCAAGGAGATCTCAGCACAGTAGCTGTAATGTCATCATATTAGCCGGCTGAGTTGATGATTAACCCTGCCACATCCAGCCATTACACAGCATGAAGCTCTTGTGTAAACACAACACCAGTAATTCTGCCAGAGATTGCCTGCCGAAACGGAGCATGTGAGTATATGAGTGCATATGTGCACCTGTGTGTGTGTGTGTGTGTTTGTACTTCATGTTTGTGTCAAGGGGTGGCATGTGACATCATTTGGTACTTCTGAATGTGCACATGTGGACATACAGTAAAATAGTGAAATAGTAAAATAGCCTACTGTAGTGCCTCTGCCAGTGTGTGCCTTGAGGCCTGTAGGCATGTTTTTGGTCACATTAGCATTCCCTCTATGGGTTTTGTTAATATATGTGCCTGCCTGTGTGTGTGTGATAGAGAGAGACAGACAGACAGAGAGAGACAACATGACTGCGATCATATTCGGCAAACAGTTGTTGTAAACATTTTTAAGTTAATTGAACTTAAAAAAATGTGAACATTTCCTTAAACATTCAACGTTGTTGTTCCACACTGAACAAACTCCGCATACTGTTTGTGTGTGCACTCAAAGCAAACTGCAAACGTTCAACATTTGTTTTACCAACTTGACACACCACATTTCTATGTATGTGTGTACACAGAAGGTGTGTATAACAACAGCTGATCAACGAGAGTGCACCTTAGCAGGCAATATTGCGAGAGCCCGGGGTTACTGAGGGAAGACATGGCGCCCATGCTGCGAGTGAACAGCGGCACCCACCAATGCCTCTCCACCTCGGCTCTGTCGAAGCATGCACTGAGCAGCAGCACAATTGCATTAGAGTCCTCTCCCTACTAAACATAATCTCCCATGTGCCTGCTATGACATTCCACAGCGCTGGGAGACACTGGTCAGTGTACAGGGACATTTATGAAGTGAGCTTAAAGCAATAAGAACACATGCTCTTTCTTTGGCATGAAATGATCTTGTTCGCAATAGAAAATAGTTACTTCAGGAGACAAATTGTTGAATTACAATATGGACAATATGGATAATATAATTAAGAATTATTATTAATGTTTAAAATGTTAAATTAAACAACACATGTGCGAATATATAAGGAACTCAAGATTGCATGCTACCAGTGAATGTATGGAGGTTGCCGGCTGGCGTGGACACATTTCAGCATGTTTTAGCAACATACATGAAGTCAGTGGAGATTATGTTTAGGCAGACAATAACATAATGCCAAATGAGCAGCGTTACATCCTATGTTATGGTCCAGGAGCTGTAGCCAAGGGTTTAGCAACATTTGCTTGTCTAAAATCAACAATGCAGAGCCAAATGTAGGTACATAAATATTTCCTGTCTCTCTCTCTCTCTCTCTCTCTCTCTCTCTCTCTCTCTCTCTCTCTCTCTCTCTCTCTCTATTAACTGTACAGGCACAGAGTAAGCATAAATAGTGTACAAACAAGGTCGTGATAGCATAGTGCTATAATACTTAAATCTGTATTTTTCCCTCCTTTTCTGCTAGCAGCAGATGCTTTCTCCCGTGACCCCACATGCTAAGACGCTCCCAGCCTTAGTATCACTGCATAAATCCCCATCGAGCATCCTATCAGCCTTGACAGGCGATGCTCATTCTGTCTACTGACACATACTAGCACTTTCACACCTTCATGTCCCATTTACCATTCACCACCCATGGGAACATAAGCCAACACATAACACATAGTGTAATCCTCCCAATAAGCAGCCGTGACCATGAAGTCATTTGTGTCCGTTAACACTGATGAATTTGAAAATTAATTAAAAAATGAAAAGGTTTGCATGCGTCTGAATTATAATGTTCTTTGGAACCGCTCTTCTTTTTTTTTTTTTGGAAAGTGATTTGTGGTATTTCTAGATTAATGGTTTCATGTGGGTTGTACATTAGGAGGAAATGAGAATGTGTGTCAGCACATCAATAACTAATGCATCATTATCTCACACAGTTCATCGGAGGCACTTCTAACAAGATGAGCTGCAGTGTACAGTAAATGGCAGATACACAAACAGACACACAAATGTTGTTTAGTCCAAAGATTCTGTATATTTATTTGTACGCTGTACTATGCTATGACATAATGATTTCCACACATGCTTCAAACCAATCAAGACTGAATCAGCTAGCACGCATTGTAAAACAAGTCGCTAA
Organism: Forbesichthys papilliferus; assembly: GCA_025399855.1. Classification (NCBI taxonomy): domain Eukaryota; kingdom Metazoa; phylum Chordata; class Actinopteri; order Percopsiformes; family Amblyopsidae; genus Forbesichthys; species Forbesichthys papilliferus. The sequence continues at coordinate 4,590 of JAODOY010084144.1, forward strand.
AATGTTTTGCATTTGCAGATTTTAGCAGTGACAGAAAGACATAACTGCAACACATACAAATCAACAGATTCACTTGCATGGAAAGCACGTTTTATACATTACAGAAAATGGTTATTATATACAGTAGCTAGGAAAAAATATGAATAATGTAGTTTCCTGTCTGATTAAGAGTTTTTAATTGAGTGCAAGCTCATTGTTCTCATAATTACAAGATGTGTTTTTAGTGTGCTAAATCTGCTGGCATCTTGCCAGGTAAACCGATTATAGACCTCTGCACTCAAGAGCTATGTTTATTTGTATACTTGTATATAAACACATCTAAATGTATTTACCAACACATTCAGCAACAAGGTCTCTCTCCCCCTCTCTCTCCCTCTCCTCTCTCTCTTTCTCTCCCTCTCTTTCTCTCTCCCTCTCCCCTCTCCCTCTCTCTCCCTCTCTCTTTCTCTCCCTCTCTCTCTCCCTCTCTCTTTCTCTCTCTCTCTCTCCCTCTCCCCCTCTCTCTCTCTCCACCCACTCTATAACTTGCAATGACCTCTCCACTGAATTTAAAGCAGAATGTTATTTCTCACTGTCTCTCTGCCTCACACACACATGCACGTACACGGTGAAGGAACAAGGCTTCTCTTACCATCACCATCGCCTCGCCCCCCCCCCCCATCTCCTTCATTGTCCCCCATGTCCCCGTAACAAGCCGTACCTCATAAATAGTCATGTGACAGATGACAAAAGAAAAGGTTCGCCAAGCATAGCGTCTCATTTTACGCAAAGCTAATGGCTGGATAAAGACTGCCACTTATAGCGTGAAAGAGAAAGAAGGCTTTCTTACTGTAAGAGCAGGTCTCATCTTCTCCCTTCTCTATCGCCTTATCTCCCTGCACTCGGCTCCCCACCCCGACCCCAACTCAGTTTCATGCCGCTCTCTGTGTGTCCTCTGTGCGTTTGGGGTGCTGCTTAATAGAGTACCTGTTCTCAGGATGCTAGCCAGCGCTCCGCCAGACAATAAGTCCCCTGTGTGAGCCGCAGGGGAACCGGGTTCATCTCCAGCCATGCGAGGAAATCCTCTCGAGGAATGTGTTGTGTGCGTGTAGGTGTGTGTGTGTGTGTGTGTGTGAGAGAGAGAGAGAGAGAGAGAGAGAGAGAGAGAGGGTCCGGCAGAGGGATTTGTCATGCGTTAGCATTAACATATAAGCCATTAGATAGGTTTCTTCCGCAGAGCGGTGGAAATCAGGTCACAACGCAATTGGTTGGTGTCATGTTTGACTTGACAGCAAACACGGACTATGGCTGGGGTCAAACCAATGTCCCTTGCATTATGGGAGTGTCTGCTTTGTTGTCCTCGGTTGGCATTTCGGGAGTTGAGCACTCTAACATATTAAAGCCCGTGAGTGTTCGCAAATTTCACCGAACCCGCTGAACTGTATGAACTCAGTTTGTAATTGGCTCTAATCACGGAACCATTTTATTAACAGGGATGTGGCGTTGCTCAAAAGCAGCCATTCAATACAGGTACATAAAATGTTACAGGTTATGTTTTCACAACAGTAACAAATAAAATAATAGAATAGAATAATAGAATATAATAGAATCATACTTTATTAATCCCCCTTAGGAGAAATTCATTCTCTGCATTTAACCCATCCCCGAAGGGAGCAGCTGCAAGATTCTGGAGTGGAATTTACCATATGCATTAAAACAAGTAAGTAAGAAACAAGTATTTAGTCAAGTTGTCCCATAATGAACTTTTCAGGATCACACTTTAAGTCATATGTCAAACTCCCCGACTTTCACAGACTAACAATCTGAAATTCCATGAACTATATTGAATGGAAAAACAGGCCATCAAAGGCTGTGCCTTTGTCTGAAAGGCACAGCCAGCATAGCAACAATTAACAAACTGAAAACAACTTTCATGATATTTCATAGGTACTGCTCAAAAAAAGCAGAGCCCAAACCTACACCCCCTTCACAACACTGCTGAGGGATGGTGGTTGACCCTAGCCTGCTGACAGACATAAAACTCACAAAGTGAATAAGGTCTGACAACGCTCTGTTGAGAAGAGTTAACAGATGTTGCCTCCATACTGGGTGTAAACCTCTGGTTGTTAAGTTGTTAAGTTAATACTATTGTACAGTGTTTAACAAATTGGCATTGCTACAACAGTTTTGATCGCCTCATCTAGCTCTACCACTATGTAGAAACACACTTGACTTCAACGTCATCTCACCCTGAGTGTGCTGTGATGCTTATGTGCTTTTCTCTTCTGTGCTTGTTTCTCTCTCTCTCTCTCTCTCTCTCTCTCTCTCTCTCTCTCTCTCTCTCTCTCTCTCTCTCTCTCTCTCTCTCTCTATCTCTCTCTCTATCTCTCTCTCTCTCTCTCTCTCTCTCTCTCTCTCTCTCTCTCTCTCTCTCTCTCTCTGTGTCTCACACACACAAACACACACACACACACATACACAGAGCAGACAGTGACAGTGTATACATGTTCTTCAAGGCCAATTAGTATTGTATTGTTTAGGTAGCGGTGTTTTTCCTGACGACTGCATAATTTCAGCTAATTACATTTAGAAGAATAAATGTAAAATTATGGCTTTTGTTTTATTCACTTCAAGGTTTGTAGCCTACCTACTTTGCAAAGCAATGAAGATGGTGTAACCAATCACAACAAATAATTAATGTCACACGACAATAGCGGAACAGAGGTGCGTTTAGCTTGGCAAACATTTTTCCGTTTGCCTGAGTTCGCAGCAAACTGTTTGAGGAGGTAGTTCTCAACGAACACACATTGACGCTGGACGAAGGATGACAGTTTCAATCTAATATTTGGAATTATAAATGGAAAATATATGTTTGGAATGTTTACACAAAAAGTTCAACATTCACGGTCAAAGCAAACTTATTCGCGACGAACATTCATAAATTCTGAACTCATCTCTATAATTTTGCTGCTGGTTAAAATATCTCCCGGTCTACAGAAAATATGGTATATGTCGCTGCAAACCTGAAATGACTATAATAAGTTGACATTTTGCTATTTCTTAATGATAACAATTTTTATTTCGCTTTAGAAGGCTACTACTTACCCACATAGTCTATGAACTCCCAAACACATGAACTGCGTCACTTTCATCCTAAAATACTGGATTAAGTTACTGCTCCGTCTGGACATAATCATCGTCCCTGGTGTAGGGAACATCAGAACGTAATTCACAACCAACCGTTACCACGACAGTGTTTTGGATGCTTGTTTTGAATATAAAATGTTTCCCGTGTTTCAGTTAAACTTCTCCCTGCTTCCCAGGCCGACTCCTTGGATTAGGCCTATATATTCCACTCGTTTTTTCTTGTCGTTATAGCGATTATTTCTTAGACAATTAATCGGCCAACAAAAACGAATAATCGTGACACTCCTAATCTCAACAAAAAATACATTGAGCTGAGAGCAATAGTCGGGCAGAGCCAGGTCAGTTGGCACCTACGTACTTGCCAGGAGAACCGTGATGGTCCGGCTGGTCAGAGCCCCATGGGCGCTAGCGCTGATGCAGCTGTAGCCTCCCTCCGCTCCACGGGGGTCATTCCGGAGGTCATCGCGGGAGGTGGGCAGCAGGAGCAGAGATCCGTTGGGCAGAGGCTGTAGTAATTCGCTCTCATCCAGGTGCAAGGGGTGGCCGTCACGCAGCCAGGTGACATTGAAGGGGGGTTCACTGGTCCCCAGGTTGCAGTCCAGCAGCACTGGGGACTGCGGCTCCAGAACCACTAGGACAGGCCCGGCCCCGCAGCTCAGCTCCACGGAAACAGCCTTTTCTATGGAAAAGGGGGGTAGGGGGTGGCGGGGGCGGACAAGGTGACTGTTATACCAAAGGTGACCAAGACACTGGGATAATAACAAGATGGAGTCATGCTTTCAATGGGAATAAAAATGGCACTTTCTGTCTCTTAAGTGGGCGTGTCACCAACGGCTGAAGGTAGATTTACCGCCCAGACAGCGAACTCTACCGACCACGTACAGCCTGAAACAAAGTACACTCACCCTAAAACAGTGGACAGTGGTTGATTGTAAGTATTCAGGAATTCATGTAATATACTAGAAATACCCATGGGAGAAATATTGGGCAATAGTATGGGGAAATCAGTGGACCCCATTGACTTGCATGGATTGCTGGGACGTGAAAAGTCCCCTTTCCCTCCCTACCACCCCTAAAAAAATCTAATCTAATGTGGAAGTGCCTTCATTGTACCCTCTCTAGTATCCCAGTCTCTCTTGTTATACTGCCCAAATAACATATTTGTTTTGTACTTTGGTTGAGCTCTTTTTTGAGATCATTACGTTAAAAGGCATAAGAAATTCTCCAGAACGCTTGCTACTCAAATTAAAACACCTCTCCTTTCAACGCCATAGGGTGCTCCCTCAGAAGCTTCACTCCACACATTGGATACACATTGTGAAAGCTATGATATTGCTGTTTTGTGTAGTCTGCACCACTTTGTTTGTGTTCTTATTACGGAGCCAGGGCTGTGGAAAGGGTCTCGTTTATTTTTTCAGCAATACAGAGAACGTTAGTGGTATTTGAGGAGATATTAATACATCATACAATATTATTACACATAAATGTGTATTAGCTTTGAAAGATGCTTAAAAAGAAGCTTTAAAAGACCTCAAATTATTTTTCCTCAAAATCCTCAATAATAACCCATAATATGGGTTTACTGTATCTGCAGAATGTACAGCCTTATAGCATTAAAATATTCTCAGCATTAAAGTCCTAATTGTGACTGACAACAACAGACCTTACCTTGTGTGAGATAAAAGCCAAAGGTCAGTAGCCTAATGGTCAATCACTGTGTGTATAACAGTATTCGTCATAAACAAAATAAGACATACAATCTGCGTCATTACATCGATAAAAGTACACCGGATAATGTGAAAACTCCGTTTCTTTCAGTGCATTCATTGAATGCCCAAGATTTCATACCTTCTGTGTTAATGTATATGTTTGCCAATAGGCTCAACCTGTGCTTTCTGCTGAAAGGATCACTCAATAGGTGTCCTGCACTTTCTGTATGTCATTAATTCAATCAAGGCAAGAGACTGAAACGCACACAATAAGTGAAGGGTTGGAGGCTGATGAACTGAATCAGTGTTGCTGAGGTGTTAGAAGAATCAAACCTTTATATGTGCTTAGAAACATTGCTAGCAAATAGAGCCACACACACACAAATGCACATGTGCACGCACACATACACACACAAGCACAGTGTTGCTTGGACAGGTTTCATTCATCTAATCTCTCTATCGCTGGATTAATTAACTTAATGGGAAATGGAGTTTTTACCCTTGATTAAATGAGGCCTGTCGACACTGTGCCACTTCCTGATGAAGAGCAAGGTAATGTGCTGAAAGACTGCATGGTAAACCTGCCACCCACGTCATGCCTCAACACACACACACACACGTACAAATGCACAACCCTTTTAAAAGAAGAAGCGTTTTTCCCTGAAAGACACATTAAACATGGCAATCCAGCATTATCATGGATCGTGGAAGCCCATTCTGCTTTGAAACTACTTGAATGTTCCTCTTATATTGAGTTTACACAGTTACAAGCATTATCAATGCAATGTATTTATTTTATATGTATGTCAAGTGATTCATTTTATGACAAATATATTGCCTAATGCATACCTGTCAACATTGTGATTCGAAAATAAGGGACATTTTTCAGCGCAATTATCCGTCCTTGCGTCACTAAATCACATGAAAGTATAGCAAGCAGCACTAGCCATGAATGCATGTTTTATTAGAGATATAGCTCTCTTTAGATGTCGCCAGTTGACGTAATGCATTCATTTTCACATCGATGACATCATCTCGTATTTATTAGCATGTGTTCAGAGTATTGACACAAGTGTTACAGCTAATGCTCTCTACTGACCCCAGGTGGACCCTGCTTTACCAATGCGAATGTAGAAAACACATCATAGGCCCGGCGTTTATGCCGACAATCGTTGACAGTTGCCGGCCTTTAATATACTGTAGGCTATACAAGAAGTCAAGTAAAAAAATTTTTAAAAAAGATTTACGGGAACAATTTCAAACGGGAGGACAGCAGGAAGGTAGGGTAAAATACGGGAGAATCCCAGGAAAAACGGGAGGGTTGACAGCTATTCTAATGGCTCTAGATGAATATTGTACAAACATGTCACAGTGACACACAAAAACCATATCCATTTGCACATACTGTAGGCACACACACACGCGCACACACACACACACACACACGCACACACACACACACTTTACCCAATTTAAAAGTAATCATGTCTCATTTAGTCGTTAAAATGGTAGCAGGCTTTTCCCAACTTAGTGCCAGAAGTTTTGCTTGGCTGGGGTAAGGGCTCGTGTCAGATATGAAAGTATTTATGTAGAAGTGCGATGAGCATCGCATCGTAAAACAGAAATGACAGGACAATTGTAATCCCTATTAGAAATAAACGGAACATTGCTTGCATATTTGGCTATAAATCAATATAACCTAACAACATAAACAGAGCAAAGGACTGTGTGGCATTTTGAAAAGCCAAATCATGGTCATCAATTGGTTAGACGTTGCTGCTCCAATGTATATTGACTGTAATAGCTTAACTGCTCCACTGCCAGCATATATACTCCTGTATTACAGTATCTCACATATAGTATACTGAGACTGTAGTGTTCATACTCTGATATTGTAATGAGTTTCTCCCCTGGAAACCCATTTTAGTCTGCACCAGCAACATGCAGTATTTGCCATAGTGTATAACTGTTATTTCTTATATACCTCGGCTCTTATATATTTCAAACTCCGACAGCCCGCCCGCGGGCCGTTCACCATCTTAGATGGGGAAGGTACACTCAACGGATATGTCAGACCACCAGCTGCAATAATATTTGAAATAATAGAAATGTAAAGGGTTAAGCTGTATATAGTACTGCAACCTAATCATCAAGAGCTCTAGATGTTGGCAAAATAAAGTATATATAACATGGGGCAACAAGGTAGCCCATATAGTGCCAATAGTTTAAAATATTAATTCAATGGCATTGTTCGTGTTTGACAGTAGACTGCGTTTGATTGACACTCTTTGCACTATATTACATGTATCATTATGGCACACATACAGCACACATCACAGCCTTGGGTCTCAGGAGACCACAATGGAGTTAAGTGGGGGGCTCATAAGTGCTAATTTTGCCATTTTACATGACCATCAGGTGCTTGGAGGGTGGGAGAGGCAGGCTCCACTCACTGGGCTGAATGCACCGCGGTGGCACAATGCCAAGTGCCTCACCGCTTAGTGGGCGTCGAGGGAGCACCGCGGTTTGGTCGAGAGAGAGAGAGAGAGAGAGAGAGAGAGAGAGAGAGAGAGAGAAATTAGGGAATTAATAAGAGAGTGATACAAAAGACAAAGGGAAAGAGTGAAATAATAATGAGAATGAGAGAGTTCTAGATCTGGTCAAGAGGGATCCTGACACATAGACAATGATACTGAAACAAGAGCGAGAGAGAACAGGGTCGGGGCTGGGATGTGGGACCCTGAGAGCCCACTCGAGAGCAGTCAGAGAACAATAACAGAACCAACAGAGGTGTGTAAAATATATTGGACAAAGAGACCAAAGTGCGAAGCGTAGTGCTCCTGATGCCGTCAGCACATTTCTTTTTTTCAGCAGTAAACTGTTAACTGTTTGCATTTCAACATGATACCTTCAAATCCAAGGCAAATGGATGGATATGTGTCGTGTTGCTCACCTGTTAATGTTTCATATTACTCATTCGTATCCTCTTAAATTAATTTTTCATTACCAAAAGGCATAGAAAGGCCTACATTTGATAATGCAAGCACTAGGCTATTAGATTTTAATGTCAGTGATGTTGTTCACTCTTCAGCTGTCAGTAATATTCCCGCAACCTTCTTGTTTCTGTTTTCTGGGTTGTCCACGCAGACTCAGAGGGTAGTCTGAAACTGACTAACTGACACTGCTCAAGGTGGCTGTTAATTCAGTGCGAGTACAATTTTCACCAATAAAATAAACCACAGCTTTATTTTAGGTACAGCCTGGTTCAAACGTTGAACGAATTGTTACATTTGGTTGTTGTTAATGAACAATTTCTGAGGTTTCTTTTCAACCTCATTGCTTCTATTGTTTCTGTTCCTGTTCCTGTTAATGTCTTTGTCAAATACCTACTTTTTGACATTTGACCTTGTTTTAAATACAAATGTTATACAAATGAAGCATGCTGCTTTTGATAATCGCCACTAATTATGGTTTTTAAAAACATGAATTAATTAACTCTGACTTGAGTGTGTGTGTTTCTATAATTTCAGCAGCCTGTAAGGTGCATGAGTCAGTCTGTATTGTATTGTACTCATTGTGTATCACGCTTAGAATTAAATCCTGTTTTTGAACCACAAAATAAAATCACTGATTATTGAGAGATTTCATCTTTAAATACCCCAACCATAGTCTGTAATTATCCATTCAGTGTGTGTGGATGTTTATTAAGGTACAGGAAATACCACTCAGTCAAGGGTTTGACTAAACTTCAAAATCCCTTTACTCCATCATAATTCTTCAAGAAGATAGATGATTTCTAAAATCTATACTGTTCAGTGGTTCCCAAAACTTGTTTAGCAGTTGGATTATTTGATATACCGCATTGGGTCATGAAAATCCGAGTAGAAATATAGTGAGCTCTAAGGCCTGGAGGGACTCTCTTGTTACATTGTGAAGTTGGAACTGCCAGCACAGTGGCACTAAACCGCACCGCAAAACATAGCTCCCAATTGTCTCAACATTTAACCTAATCGTTTTTTTGTTGTCTGAGGTTATGCATGGTGAGCGCTGTAACGCACACACATCCACATGGGTTGGCTTGAGTCTGTGGGCTTTTGGATGCACACTGTCAAATGTTAACACACACACACACACACACACACACACGCACATGCGCGCGCACACACACATGCACTTTGAGGCCCTACTATTTTCTCCAAAATATGTTTTGCCATGTAACCTAATGAGTAATGTCTTGTTCAGGAAGGGGTTAAAAAAAAAGAAGAAAAAAAATTCTACGTTTTTTACTGGTAAAAAGTTCTGCATGTTTCTGCTGTGTGGTCTGTAAAGCTCAGATCATGTAATGCATCACCAACATCAACAGCTGCTGTACTGGGAGCTAATGGTTCCAGCTGTGAGTTCTAGCTCTACAGTATCTTATTCTCACCCCCATGTCATCCAACCAAGACAATGTTCAGTCAATCACCCCCCCCCCCCCCACACACACACACACACACACCCCGCAATCACCCACCCACCCACCCATGGCAATCTCACTTTGTCAGAAAGCTGATTCATCTGTCATAAATCAGAGAGACTAATTGCTTCCTCACATATAGCCTGACATTGGAGTCTGGAGCGCGACTTGAATGTTGTCGTATACACACATTACTGACGTTAGTATTCGGCAAAGGCCCACCAGAGAACAAGCATGTAGGATATACCGTACACAGAACGCGCTGTCGAACATTTAGAAGACATGCATGGGTTACACTTCAGTCTAACAAATCACACACACACACACACATCAATGTGTGCACATTCTTTGAATGAGAAAAAAGAAAGTAAACATGTAGCAGCTGTGTCAAAAGTAAATGCTGTGCCGACATTCTGACAAAATAAAATGAGTGCCAAATAGGCCTTAATAAAAGAGCCTTGTCTTTATCCGTTTCAACGTCCGTACACCTTTTCTCAAATGTGAAATGTGTGAATTGAACCATAAAGTCTCAAAATGCAAATGCACTGCGAAGGAGGTAAATACTTTATGAGAGAGAGCGATAGAAAGAGAGAGCACCCGCGCACAAGAGAGAGAGAGAGAGAGAGAGAGAGAGAGAGAGAGAGAGAGAGAGAGGGGTCGGGAAGTCCCGTCTCTCGTCCCTGATGCCTGCTGTTCTGTGTACA
>JAODOY010084145.1:0-14583 GCA_025399855.1 Forbesichthys papilliferus
TTATTTTTCAGTGATAATGATTGGAGGAGCTAAATATACAATAAATACATACAATGTACAGTACATTATGAATTAATGTACAGTAATGGGCAGTAATGGGCCATGCAAGTAGCCTTACCTTTTTCCTTTTTTGTATGGCCAATGGTCATTGATCATGGCATGGTTAACTTGGAAAGTGAACCAAGACATTCATCATTTTACAATATTTGTCTAAATTGGTGAGAGACTCCAATTTAATTTACAATGAGAGGCTCAGGGTTGACGTGTACAATCCCCTGTTATCATTATTCAGGGTGTCTATATTCCTGATGCTTTGTCATAAATAAATGAGCATGTCGATTGGAGTCCTGACCTTTGCCTCAAAGGCTTAATTGATGCATTTAACTACAGCAGTCTGCCCACAGAGCGAATGAAAGTCCTCCAGGGAGGGTACGGTATGCAGAGCAAGCAGCTCTCCATTTACAGTATCCTGAAGAGCTGCAGCACATGTAACCTCTTTCTAACAGTGATAAAACAAAATACATGTTAGGCTAGCCATTTGTCTAATATCTTATCTCAAAAACAACAAATTAATGGAGATATGGTTTAATTATGTATCATAATGTGTTTCCTATAGCATGGTTCTATTACACACATTGGAGAGCCCCTGCTTGCCCATGTTGCCAGCTACCGGAAGATTTCTGACCAATCAGGGCCTATTTTTCCCGATTGGTCCAGCAAATCTAATTTGCCTGTCAATCACGTGAATAAGCAAGCACAGCTACATCAGGGAGGAAGTTTGGGTTGCTGAGTTGGACACACAATTATACACATTCTTTGTTCTGTTACTGCAGCCCTCATTGCAAGTCTCACATCTTACATACAGTACCTGCTCTCTGTTGATCAGCTGCTCCTGTTGGCATTCCTTCACACATGCATGGATCGGCACAAATACCACCCCATATTGACCTGGAGACGCCCCCAGGGAAACATTATCTACGGTGATGCAACTGAATATCTGAGGGCAAAGTGGACTATTCTTGGTTGTAGTTTTTCTTAAATTAGGTATTTACAATCTGAATACTGCTTCGTTATGTTTACACCAACATAGTCAAAACAAGTTTTTCATTAACTCCATCGTGATAGCGCTTTAGTTACCAGCAAACAGCAGAGTCAAGGTCAACTAAGGTCAATAGGCTTGAACTACACAACGAGCATCCTTCCCACAACAATAGTCTGAATGAGACATGTATTACTATGTATTTTGTGTATGTATTCTATCAATACACAAATCTTGGCTGCAGAGCCCTGATGCTAAGACCTTGTCATTGACGGAAAGAATGAGAAGTGTGCCTAATACATGTGTAGAAGTAAGCTGAAGCCTTAGAGCTGGTAGTGGGAAGCCTCTATTTAGAGCTACTGAGCTCATAGTCAGCCTCTTCCATTCATTAGCACTAGGCAACTCTGTGCTGATAGGCTGATGCATACAGTAGACCCTCGTAAGCTCGACATGGGACTTTCAAGAAGTAATTTCATAACCATTGGTTGTTCGCATTGTCAGTCACAAGTATGTCTCCGTAATTTCCTGCACACAGCCAGAGTCCTGTTGTTTAGTTTTCCAACAAATTCCTCAATGTAAGTTTAACCTCCGACTTGGTCATTGAGTTACGTAGTTGGTCGTCGTGCATGTCAATCAAAATATCTCATACCATGTTTGATCTCCCCACAGAGCTGCCTGCCATTGCCTTTCTTACACTCTTAGCTTTATATATAAAGTCTAGAAGCTTACAAAATGTATATAATAAAAATACATGTATAAAGAATCACTGTTTGTGCTGACATGGCCTGAGCTGTCTGGAATACAGCAAAGTGGGCCAACTGTCTGTTTGGAATGAGCCAGCTCTCTCTCTTTCTGTGTGTGTGCACCATGACAGTGTGACTCAGCAGAGCCACCAAGCACAGAACTGAACCTTCATGCTCAGAATCACATTGAAACCTGCAAGAATAGAATATCACAGTTGTTGCCATGGTACAATTATTGATTGCATTATATAGCCCCCAGCACCTCATATTTCAGCTCACTGTTATATACATTTAAAAACACAGTCAACAGTTAAGGTGGAGTCAGCGATTGTACACTAAAACAATGTACTTTTCAAATTCAGAGAATACAATATATCACGGTCCAAAAGCTGTACATTTTAAGTGAACGTAGTAAATATAATCTGGTGTTTCTTCACAGCCCTGGCTGTGTAAATGGGAACACAACCAAAGTGGTGCAGACTGCAAGGGAGTGGTGTGGGAAGAGCGATATGGGAGGGGCACACGCTTCCTTGACAATCAAACGTTGTTGTAATGCTTGTTTTGACTACAAGGATAATTCCAGGCCCAAACATATTCATATGTAATATAGATCATAATATAGATTTTTAAATATGTATAATGTTATATTTCTAATAATAATAATAATAATAATAATAATAGTATTGACTGTATATTATTCTATTTATAGAAACGTGCAGTGCTTTTATTTCATCCAGAGTTGTATTTGTGTTTACTTTATTTTGTTTCAATGCCGTGTGTGGAATGCATCGGACAGACCACCAAGTGCATCTAGGATTCTACACCTAGCGCTTACAGTACATCACTACTGCACTGCTCTGCCGCAGGATCTGTTCCTTAGCAACCAGCCCAGCGTCACCATAGAAACCACTAGAGGTTATTAAAAAGAAGTCCCCATTATTTTAATATAGGGGTCTATATTGAGGGTCTATAAATTGGTAGTTACATTTTTATAAATGTTTATAAATGTGACCCTCACCTCACCAATAATCTGTACTATTCCACATAATGTATATTAATAGATTAAAGATCACTGTAATTATATCAATATTGTATATTTACAATATTGTGTATGAATATACAGGCATGATTTAGAACTATAATACTACAAACTTGATTAATAATGTACTAAATATTTGATTACAGTACTCAAAGTGTTGATTAACTGTGCTTTGGGCTGATGTTAAATGTAAGCCTATATCATCCAGATCTTATTTGTTTGGTTGGAACCAACCAACAGGGTTATATTTGAAGCACTGTGTTTGAATACCATTTAATACTGTGCTGCAGTTTGGAAATATGAAACAGAGCCCTAGAAACCTATTTCTCCTAATGCATTTATCAAGCCGTCACAATAGCCCTGGAGACACACTGAAAGAGGCCCACATATCCCCTGCTATTTCACAGACAAAACTGTACATGGTTGATTAGTTTAGACTACCCCCATGTTTAGACTACCCATGTGAAACACTACACTGGAAATGTATTAATTATCCTATGGAAAAATAATAGCATTGAGATTAATGTATATAACCATTCCATGCAAAAAGATTAAGGTCAAATTACATTTATTTTCCTTGAGATAGTTTCCCTCAGAATTATTCATTCCAAATATCCCACGCAATTACTCATCCCTGACACTAATATATATATATGTTTTTACAATGGAAATTTCCGTTTTATATAATATTTTGATTCCATTTTCCAACTGAAAATTTACGAGGATTGTTCTCCCATTCTGTTTCAGTTAGTGTTGCCACTTGAGGTTTGGGACTGTTTGGCAAGATAGGCCAACAATGATTCTTAGGGGTGAGAACCAGTAAGTGACATTTCTCTAACGTTATGGGCCAAAACAAATTTTTTAAATTCACATGTGCCTTTTGGCACATTTGATCAATTTCATATAAATGCATGGGCCCATCTGATGTGAATATGAACAAAACATTACATACAGTTTAAAATAAATAATCTATTGTGATCAAACAAAATATAACATAATATATCCTTACCATATGCTTTCCAAATAAACATTTCTAAATGACTAAAGTGTGTAAGTGCAGTTATGCCATTTTGGCACCAACTGGCTTAGTATGTTCATTGTAAGTCTTTGGGTTTTTAATGAAGGACTCCAAATTAATTAAGAATTAATTGTGCACTTTAGCAGTTAGAAAGACATAATCAAGAGCTTTAATTTGATACATCTATGTTTCACCCAAAATGTCACTTCCGCCCTTCTGGTTCTCAACTCTCGACTGAATACAATCCTGAAACCATATCATAATCAGGGGCCAAAAATATTTTGCTAAATTTCATGATAGACTGATCGCTAAATCATTCCAGCCCTTTCCATGTCACATCTGACCTCACAACTGGGTATGGGATCTGCAAGATTAGTTTAGGTCAAGACTATGCCCCTGTCATGGAAAACGGCCCTTTAAAAGGTGTAGTCAGTGATGTTGACTATATAATTGCTATTGATCTTGAACACCTCTCCTTTCAATGCCACAGAAGCAACACCCGAAAGATATACTTAAGCTCTGTCCCCCAATACACACACTGCCAAAAGCAGGTATAGTTTTGTGTAATGTAGTCTGGTATTGTTTCCATTTACAGAGCCAGGGTTGTGTAGAAACACCAGATTACTTTTTTCAATGCATACACAGTACGGGCAGCTAGCGGACCATAGAGGAGATACTCGCTGACTCTGTCAAAAAGTGCATTCTCTTAAAATCGCTGACCCACCTTTAAGACCCTTTGCTCTGGAGACAGAGGGACACTCCCCGATCTCTGCCCGGAATGGCCCTATTGTGGCTGAAGCCAGCATTACATAAACATGTTGTTTGGGCTTGGTTGGCTTATAGCCTCGCAAAGACCATCCTGATCTCACAGTGAAAACGACCAGATACATCAAATCAACTGCCAATCATGTTTTGAAAGTGCCTGCCCTTTTCAAACTGTTTCAATGGATGACTCCCTAAATGGACTTGTGGCTAACAATCCATCTGGCATATCAGGTTATGGCTTGGGTGCTCTAACCCAGCACCTTTCCCTACCCCTCCTCCACTACTAGGTGAGTTTAAATTCAACAAACAGTGGCGAACATTTGCAGACATATTCAAATATTAATATGTTAAGTGGTGTATGTTGAACAGGATAAACAGTAGTTACAGTAATAAGGGCATTATAGAGTCCCACCAAGCATGCCAGTTTGACACCTACCATTTTCCCATCAACAGTATACAGCCTCTTGACCACTCCAGAGTCCAGCTTTATGGCGTCTGTGATGTCAGTCATGACCTGTTCAAAGGAGTGGGCTGTCTTCTTGTTGAGCAGTATCCGTACGGCCTTACGAGGCTTCACCCCGCTGCGGACGATGGTCACCAGCTTGGGCTTAATGAAGTCCTTGCTCTCCTTGTTGTCTGGGCACCCAGCCTTGGCGCTGCCAAGGGAACTTGGGGCACGGACAGCTGCAGCCGTCTTAGCACCAACGGCCCAGTTAGGGTTTACATTCTTTGTGTAGTCCAGCTTCTTGTAGGGCTCTATGGACCCACAGACATAGCTCTCCCCTGCGGACGAGCAAGCATTCATACATTGTATGCTGTCATGTTGTACTACAGTATGGGAATTACCCTTTGTCATAATAGTTTAACACTTTTCGTTTAACGCTATTTCACTTTGAAGGCTACACAACCAGCGCTGTTCTGTAGGCCTACTCCCTCCACGTTGAATAGCCAAAGCTGGGATGTTGTGTTTCTGCATCTGCACAACATTGTGTTCCTATTTACTTTGCCACGACTGTGTATTAAATACTGTTACTCAAACACAGAATGGGCAGCTATTGGACCATTACAATCGCTGACTGTGCCTTTAAAGCCAAAACACATGCTCACCTTCCACCAGCTGGTCCATGGCAGTGATCTTTGTCGTCCCGTCAATGGAATAAATGGTCCGCACCCCCTGAGGTAAGTTGACGTTGTCGGACAGGGCTCGGGTCAGGTCAGCCAAGAGGGCGTCTATCGACCTGAATCTCTCCTGGGAAATGGCGTACACAATTCCTCTGAAGTAGCGGTCACCATTCCGGTAGAAGCGAACCTTCTTGGCCTTCTTCTCTGAGCTCAGTGCTTGCAGGGTCTTGGTTCTGTACAGGCTGCAGTGCGCGCTGTGGGTGGGACTGGGCAGCCCGTTGCCCTTTGATCCCCGTCGGGTGTACCTCTGAGCTTTGTCCCGCTCGTCAAAATGCTCCAGCTCCATGGCTGTGCAATGCTCATAAGCCTGTTTAGACAACACCAAGAGATGAGGAGATACCAAATAGCAATTGACATGCTTGACATACTGTGCATGCTGATGCTTTGATGCAGCTATACAGTATACAGCACATTGTGAGGTAATGCCTACTCATGACTAAAATCAGTTCTCACAGCACAATAGCTGTACTCGGGCTGTCCAAAACATAGGCTATAGCTAAATGTAGGCTCTTGTAGTACATAGATAATTTAAAGATATAGCCTATATGCTATTGTTGAAATTACAGCATATATGATTAATACAAACGTATAGAAACCCTCCGGTAACAATCACATTGTCTTACCTTTCTGGAGAAAAGCAAAACGTGCCTAAATTGTGTCAATGTATAATTTATTCAGTGGCTGCCTCAGATGAACCACGCGTCCCTTTGTTGCCCGGTGATACAGCCAGCGCCTAGCTCTGTCTACCCTGCGATGGGGATAGGATAAGAGGGAGCTATAGGAGGGCTGGAGGTGGTGTGTCTCCCCCCTTTGCGGTGATTTACGTGGGACCGCTCGTCCAATTTTTGCTGAGATGGGTGTTAACCCGCGAGAACGTATTTTTACCTCGCGCGCACGCGCATCATTCAATCTTGCGGTGCGTGTGTGTCGTAGACAGTATAATTAGCCTATAATTTGGCTAGAAGGATGCGCGTTCACGTTTTCATCAGTTAGTATAATATAGCCTAACATATAGATAACACGTTGCCCACGAGATTGAACCGTTAAATTAAATTATATACGAACGCTGTCGCAGACAGCCGTCTAAAAGCCAGGATATAGGCACTAATTAACGCCCATGC
Organism: Forbesichthys papilliferus; assembly: GCA_025399855.1. Classification (NCBI taxonomy): domain Eukaryota; kingdom Metazoa; phylum Chordata; class Actinopteri; order Percopsiformes; family Amblyopsidae; genus Forbesichthys; species Forbesichthys papilliferus. Next base: position 6,908 of record JAODOY010084145.1, read on the forward strand.
AAAACACGTAGCGAAAGAGGCTTACATAGTATATGGCCTTTAGTTTCCTATATTTGTTAGAGAGATCAATGTCGCAATTAGCTTCGTGTGGTTTTTTAATATTCAATTTGTCCTCGTTAGTTATATTGTGGTAGATCATTATAATGTGTCTGGGCAGGTGTCATGTATCGGCTAAGCATGGGGAAAAAAACGTATGGGGTTTGAGAGATTCCCGTTATTTGAGAGCCATAGTCTATAGAAAAAAGAATGACTTATTATCCAAATTTAACTCACTGAACTATGTTGACAAATATAGCTAGTTTTTATTTGTTCTTATGTTATTTTGCATAAACTATATAGCATAGCATATTTCACGATCCAAATGGAGCAAAAAGCGTTTGCCATAGTCATGATTTTTGCGGAACACAGTTTTCCAGTTCAATATTGGTTCAAAATCGCCAAATACCGCCCAATACATTTTAAAACAATAATATCCATTAGGCTACCACTTGTTATATCTCAATCGCATCCACAAAGGCTCTGATTTACAACACGTTAATCATGCTCTTGCCTAGCCCAATAAGTGTCTGTGACATCTGATAATCGTTTAAGCTTTCCCCGCATAATCCAATTGAAAACAGTATTTCAGGACAATCTGGCAATGCTGATTAGCATAGCCTATGACGCTCATGCTCCAGGTGTCGTGCATGTTGATTAGTGTTTCAAAATTCTGCTAAACTTGACGTGGAAGACGGATTCCACACGGGAACTAATAAACGCCACTTAACATGATCAGAACACCACGTAATGGGTAACTTGCACGTGTTTTGATATTTGAATGTTGGCCTATGCTAGATATCATCTGCGGGCTTGCTTTAACAAGCATACAGGGTAGAGATGTACTGATCTGTTTTTGAGTTAAGGTTAACGTTCGCTAATCAATTTTAAATTACTTACATTGCGACGGCTGATAAAATTGCATAAAGTAACATTTTGTAATATTATTGCAAAGAGGAAGTAATTTAATTTGTAGGTCTACTCATAATACATTTTACCAGGACCATGTGAAAATGTCTATATGGGTAGCAAGGCATTTATTAAGCAAAACGTATCATAAACATGTAGGCCTACAATAGCCTATTGCAACATTATACAATATTATCCTTTCTTGTTTTACAGTACTTTAATGTTGTATTTTAATTGATTGTAAATGAATAGCCTACCTGAAATGGTATAATGATCCGATTAACTGCATGTGGCAATGAAGCCTATAGTTAGCCTAATCACTTAGTAAGTAGTTTGATACTGTTTGACACTAATGTATTAGCCTATAATACCTTTACTCCTAGATGGAAGGGATATTATGCAGCCCTTTATAGCCATCTGACTGACTCATTGATATACCAGTGGTACTCTGGCATGAGTAGATACAGTCATGTGGAATATTGTTTTCATGCAAAAACTATGTAGAGGCACATTATATAATTGTTCTAGCAGTGTCAACATTTTTGTCTCACACAGGCATGGCTACTGTATAAAGCTAAAGACAGAATAGTATGTAATATTGTAAGACTAGTCTCTAGATACTTCCTGAATACCAAATTCTCAATTGATCTGATTATATCAGCAAAATAATTATTTAGTTTAGCTGTGAGACTTGTTGGTGCACATTAATGTGACAGTTTAATAAACAGTGCAAATACATCTTAACTAATTGGTTTCACCAGTACATTTCACTTTTTACATTGAAACCCAACAGACAAAACAAACCACTTTCTCTATTTTCTTTTAGACATTCAAGTATAGTTATGTGTGTCTTACATCTGGTACTTGTAACATCTGCCATCATGTATGAATGGCATACAGTTTGTGTGCATATAATGTTATTTAAAAGTTATGTTGTAGATGAATCTGAAACCAAAGATCGTCTCCCTTCTAGAAATTCATGTGATTCGTCAGCACAAGAACAGTAAGACCTGTTTTCATCAAATAGCCTAACCTATTGTCGTAATCCCAAGGATTGAATTACATGAAAAATAAGCAACTTTGTATTGCTAGCAATGATAGCAAGATAGCTACATGCTATCTGAAAACATAATTATTTGGTATTTTTTGGTTTACCTTAGTGAGTCACTGTAAACTTCACAGCATTACACTGTAAAACCCAAACTTGACTGATAATGTAAAGCAGCAATCTGTCTATAGCAATCTAAACTTTATTTGAATAATGTCACGCATTTGAAAAACAATGTGGCGTTGCATCTGATATAGGTGTCAAAAACACATAGATATCTTTTGCAGCTTTATAGGGAAACTAGCTCTCAAATTACAATGGAGATAATATTAAAGGCCTAGTCTGTTTTTGTTTAGATCTGGGTTGGAGCATGGAGATGCTATTGAAATGCGACAGGCCTCTCTCCATTCTCGCAAGGAACAAAAACGGAGGTTGGCATTACTTTTATATAAATATTAGAAATGTGTTATCTTATTAAATCCATCTATTTTTTCAGTAGTTTTTACTTTTTTTACTTTAGTATTCTGTTAAAGGAACTTTTCAGTAACTACCTACATTACCCCTACATTTAATCCAAACCACAGTACTAAATATAAAATGTTACTGTTAAAGGTTGGGTAAGCGTTACTGGAGATTGCTCATGTTTGCCCAAAATTGAACATGCATTGCCAAGGCTGAGATAGTGTTGTGTGGTGTGGTCTGACAGTATGTATCCATCTGAGCCTGACATGCCAGATGGATTGTTAGAGACAATAGATAAGTCTATCTGGGGAGCCGTGCATCAAAACTGTTTGACTTTCAAAAAACACCTGCTCATTGTTTTTTATTTTATAAACGACCGTGACCCTAATGAATAAATCGGACGATGAATAGATGGATGGATTATGTCAATGGTTGGTAATCATTCAAAAACGCAGTAGGCCTGGCTAGCATTGTAACATGGTGTAATAAATCCCTGCTGCCTCTGTCATAGCCGGAGCAATGCCACAAAAACAGAATTTGAGGCAGATTAATGTAAAAAGACAATTATATCAAATAATAGCAAGGTAAATGGATGGTTCCATTACAAATTACAATATTTGTCTTCTGGTTTATTTTATTTTTCAGTACACTGTTCAGTAGACTATAACACTTTGTGCTGTTACCACTTTGAAAATTAGCTTAATACAAATGAACACCAGATTACTGTTGTGAGTTTGTTACCTTTATAGATGAAAAACCATAACCATAAAGTGGTGATTTAAGCAACCCATCTATAAATAATTATATTACAGGGTTCCCACTAGTCATGGAAATTCTGGAATATCATGGATTTTTAATAACATCTATTCCAGACATGGAAAGTCAGTGAATCTTGTGAATTCAGTGAATGCTTTGGGTCAAGTCAGGAAATATCTGGGAACTTAAGTGCTTGAAGATGGTTACTTAAAGAGTTATTCCTCTGTCCTCTTCTGTGTCTTTTGTACTGTACTGTAGAGTGTGTCTGTATTTTTAACCTCAGCAGGGATTATAATAATAGTACATAAAAAAAGTCTACAGGAGAATTTGAAAGCAATACAGAATGCCTGATAGCCTTACTACATTATATTTGGTCACCTGATGAATAGATTTAGCATTTTCCTTTACATAGAAAAAGTTTCTGGGTCCTGTATAAGGAAGATTTCCCCTCATTACAAAACCTAATTTAACCATCGATTTTTTTTTTACTTGTAGTACCTATGTCAAATATTATCACATTAATATAAACATTTTTATCGTTGTCATTCTGCCTATTACTTTTACACAAACATCAAACTGAAAGTTAAGGAAAAGTCAGGTAATCTTACATTTGACTTAAGAGTGGGAACCCTGACATTGTGTGTGTTAGATTTACAGCTGGTGTGAGAATGATCAAGCATCGATAAGAGAGAATATTATTGGCGGTGCAGAGGCGGTGGGGGGCCCCCAAATGAATTTCTGCTTAGGGCCCCATTAAGGCTTGGGCCGGCTCTGATTGGATCTGCATATCATTGATGTTTTCAAGTGGTTTTTGCTGTCAGCACACAGACGGTCTCGCAAGGCTAGCGGTATACACCACTTATACTCCCATTTACAGAGCCTGTGTAGAATGTATAATGGATAGCTAGCAAACTGTGAGGAGATATTTGCGTACTTTGAGAGATTGCGTTATCTTACAATCGCTGACTCTACTTTTTAAAGGTCACTTCTGCGGGAGCCCCCTATGGCTTTAAAGAGTTGTGTTTGTTTTGCTCAAGTTCAAATGTCAACTATTTTTCTCCAGCATCGCTGATTCCAACTTTTAAGTAAAATTGGCTTTATTTAGAGAGCACATTTTAAGAACAACCAGAGGCTGTAAGAGCAAGAAATAAAAGCCTAAACAAAATATATCCGATAGTAAAAGCATGTTTATTACACAGCCACGCCAGAAGCCATTAAGCCCCTGCAATGAACAGTCTGTGTGTTTTCTCAGGCTTCAGATTAGAACATCATGCCAACGCTTGTGTGATCTTCTGCCTTTTGTTGTTGGTCAGCTTGACACAGCCACCACGTTGGAGCTCACTGCCAAGTATGTGAGCTACCTCAAACAGACTCTGCCTCCGGATGTCCTGTCCAATGTAGGTTGTAGTCAAGTACATATCACAATAATTACATAAATAAACAAATATTTTAAAAATAAATACATTTAAAGACTTTAAATTTAGATTTAAATCTAAATAATGTATCATTGTCTGATTTTGGCCGCAGGTTAACAAAATAGTGGAAGAGAATATGAAGGGGTTGTGGAATAATAACAAAAAACCTCCAAAGAAAAGGTTTTGTCCATATTTCCACAATCATGTAAAATTGCAATTGTATAGCTGTTTATTGAGTGCTATTGTTGTATTTTATGTTGTAGAAAGAAAATTAGGCTAAATAAGGGAACCTTTTCAACAGCAAAGACAACTGCGGAAGGTTCCGAGGGTATAGTAACATTATTTTCCACTGTACTACATTTATTTAAATACATTTTTTATAATTATATATTATTATATTTGTATTTTGTTTCTACATCATTTGAACATATGGATTTTTTTAATGCTTGTGTAATATGTGTGTTAACTGTATTTATTTGCAGCAGGCTCTAAGGGGCAGTGTTTTCCACCAAAGCCGTGTGAACAAGTTAATTTACCATCTGCGACAATGGCCAATCCGTTCTTGGTGGAACAAGGTTTCCATGGGTTTCAACCCCGGACCACCGCCCACGCCCAGCCTATATTATTGGACGAGTCCACTGTTCCTCGGGGTCAAATGCTGCCGGTGGTGTACCAGGATCAGTGTCCCCCTGCCTCATTTCACACTGTGCAAAGGAGCTGGATGCCGCCTCCCTCTGTGTTCCTGCGCCCTATGCCTGGCACCTTTACATCGGAAATAACCCGCCCAGGTGGCCAGCCAGTGGCTGGGCTGGACCCATTTTCCAGCCATGTTGTGATACTGGGTCAGTGGGTTAAGAGCAACAGTGCACACCCACACTCTGTTCCACTGGTGAATTGTGAGCAGGCCTGCAGTTTACCCGATCAAACATTTACCCTCGTGCAACAAAGCCACAATGCACACAGTACAACCAGTGCTACTGGATGTACCACATCAGAGGATGTTGTAAATCAACCACTTGTTCCATCACTGGTGTTTGAGGGAGGAACAGCAACTCTAGATTTATCAGACCGTCCGGTCTCACAGTTCACATGTAACTCACCACCCTTCCAGGAAAGCATATGTGGTAGTAGTAGTCCTTTGGCTAGTTGCATGGAGGACACCTTTAATTCATTTTGGATAGATTTAGAGTTGGACACAATTTAAAACTTGTGTCTGCCTAATGCTAATTCTGAAGATATTAGTGGTCTTCCTTAAAGGAAATTCAAACTTCATACTTTAAAGGTAATCAAAATAGAGACCAGTGTTGAGAACTGTATTTGAATTTTGTGGCTATACTTTTTGTTTGAATCTCCACTTAGTCTGTATACTGTTAGTTTAATATACTGTACATGTAGGCTTAACTAAATTGATTGAATACTGAGTTTGGGTCAGTCAGTATTTGCCATGTTATTTATTTCTGTAAATATAGGGCAAATACTGACTGACCCAAACTCAGTATTCAATCAATTTAGTTTGTTAGACTTTGGTTATGGTTTATGGCTTAGCGATTACTATCAAATGTAATAATGTTCAAGTTGAATCTTGTTTGGTGTAGCCTTTTCTCAGTTTGACGACAACTTTTTTTCTTCAATGGAATTTCTATAAAATGTAATTCAAGTACTTTACTGGTCTCTTAACTTCACATGTTGATACATAGTTTTCACTTGTTTTGTACAAAAAAGTATTTGGTCATTTGTACCCATAGGATGAGATTGACCAAGGCGTTTTAATGAAGGCATAATAATGTGGCGCATTTGACACGAATGCACACTATAGCCACTAGATGGTAGCATTACTTGTCCATGTTCATTATCTAACCACACCTCATTCATGATACAGCTATTTGTTTTAAGAGGTTATAAAGCTTTGTGTAAAATTTGAACCACTTCACTTAAAACAGTTAGACTATAAAGTGGTATAAAAAAAAAAAGTACAATTAAGGACTAATCGATACATTTAATACATGGTCACATTTTACATTGACAGTGCAGCTTTTAGTTGCCTCAGTTAATAAATCTATTAAATTAGTCATAAGTTATGCAAAAATATCTGCTCATTTATTGGTACCAAACCAAATAAAGGAGTTGCCAAACATAAAATTAAGTTTAGGACTTTCATATTATTTTCACAGTTGCAGGCACATTCATTAGCAGTGATACTAGTTATCCATAATGTAAAGTCAGTTACATCCCCCACAAACAAACACTAATTGAAAACATCCATTCATTAGAAATGGAACCTCCCATTCTCACCAATCTACTGTAGAGAAGACACTCTTCCAAATCATTCAATGCTCTTAGATGTTGACATGATAGGGAAAGCATACTACTTGTACATCTAATCCTTGGGCTCTCCACATCTAAATAGCAAAAGGTTAAAGTGCTAAAGCTGAGCTGTATCAAACAGTTTCACACTAGCAGTCACATGTTCACATACAAAATAATTACTATAGAATATAAAGCATATTAAATATATAGATTTTTTTCCTTATCAGAATACAAATGATTAAGGCATAGAAACAGAAGAAGTTATTCGTCCCACTTCTCCACTTGCTTGTCCTGGTCAGGTTTGTCCACAGGTTTGTCCTGGAGCCGGTGGTCCTCCAGGATGGCTTTGGCCGTCTGCTTGCCCGTCCTCTTCACCACAGCTTTGATGCCCAGGTTGTCGATGTTGAAGGCGGTGACGCCCACGTTAATGGCAGAGTTGAAGGCGTGGTCCGTGGCTTGGCCTACCGCTGCCCCATACCTTCAGCACAGGGAAGCATAGAGAGATTGAGAGACTGACCGTGGAGGAGGTAGAAGAAAGAGGAGGACATCTGTTGGGTGGTCACCCTGTGTTCACACGGACGACAAACCAGGGAGACAAGTGAACGGCTGCCATTCATGTTCAGTGAGAGCTGGTGAATCACAGTAACAAGAGACGAGTAGCTGCTGCAGCCCAACTAGGCAGGGTGAAAACACACTACAGGTGTATTCACGTCATTACTGAGTGATGCTACATGGTGACTAAC